>CAJQZJ010014103.1:2445332-2486040 GCA_907164525.1 Lophiomys imhausi | reverse complement strand
GAAGGAAGGAAGGAAGGAAGGAAGGAAGGAAGGAAGGAAGGAAGGAAGGAAGGAGAAATAAATTTTTGATAGTCAAATATTCCCATATTGGCTAGAAGAAACTTACTCAAGCTAGCTCCTGCATTCGGTGCCATAGCGCTGTGATCTTCTTTTACTGCTTCTGTGGTTTTGGTGACCCACACTAATTTACACCTTTTGTTTACCTGAGCAAATATTTCTAACACAGGTATGTAGTACATTTCATCATTACCCTTACCTGTATATTTTAAAAATCACCTTGAAATTTAATTTTCTTTAAAAACTAGTTTAATTTACTTACAAAACAGCAACATACATTTATTTTTTTAAACCAGTAATGCAGTCATAGCTCAGTACAGAGTGCAGATTTAGCATGCAGGGGCTATGTTAAAACTCCAGCAGCAACGAAAACAATAATTATTTCTTTAAAAAATAGAATAAGAGTAATTTTAGAATACACAGTATACTATGTTTAAAAAGTTACTAAATCCCAATTTTATTGTCAGTATCTGTTACCTAATTATAAGCTATATTTTAAATTTTCTAAATATACTTATTCTAAGTATGTATAACTTATATTCATTTGTACTCAGAATATACTAATAATGAAATCTTTCTTCATGTTTTTCCAAATGCAGCCTTACCTGAGGAGTCCAGTAAAAAGTGGGACTCAATCTGTAGAGTTTTCTTTTATGGAAACTTTGAAGGGGCCTTGTTCGGGCAGCTGTACTCATGATAGCCAAGGATGGAGGTTTCACTCTTGTCCTGTCTTTTCTCCTTTTCTTACTGTGCTTCTGATTAAGTAACCAGCTACTGGAGGAAGAGAGCTCATCTAAATTCTCTGAAGCACTGAAATGTATGAAATAATTGGAGATGGGGGTAAAATAAAATCAACAAAAAGACAGAAAACTAAATGTAAATTTTCTTGGTTTATTATGATAGGTTATTCATTTTTAGCCAATTTTGTGGTAACAATAGATAAAATAATTGACATTAATGGAGAATTGCATAGTAAAAATATAGAAGTGATCTCTATTTTCTGCTGCAAATATACATCTTCAAAGTCAAAATGTCCTTTAGTATAAAATTAATGTTCATTACATCAATAATTCAGATGCAACACAGTTTTAACTATTTATGCCAATATCTTTTTGCATGTGTGTGAAATACATCAGAACCAAAGGCTTAAGAAGTACTGAGGTCTCCTCACTATACCTTTCATTGCCTCTTAAATAAGCAAGCTTACTGCATACCCAAGCTCAGTGAACTCTGTCTGAAACAGCTACAATCATATTATAGTTTAGAAACTTTTAAAACTTGTGATACAGAAGTTACAACTATAGTGAAATAAGCTATACATGGAAAGCATAGTTTTATAATTACTCATTATACTAATTTTTAACATTATATTTAAGGTTTTGTGAACTGAAGTTCCCAGGAAAGAAAAGTACATCTATTTTTGAAGATTTTACAAACTGACTAACAGGTTACAATTTCATGATTATGTTAGTATGTTACAGATCAAGAGAAAGTTAACTGTGGTATCTTTAGTTGTTTAATAGCCATTTGTGGTCCATCTCTAAATCTGATCTAGTTTTATTTTGAATAACAGTAAAAAAAAAAAAAACTTGGGAATATACTAATAACTAAGTTATTACCAGACCACCAGCCTCCACCAACGCAAAAACTAAGACTGTCGAGAGACAGCACCTGAAAGCGCTAAGAGATCCTGGGTTTGCTGTGACTAGCCTACTGAAATCTCCAGCCCTGTATTTGGTAGGTGCCTTGATGTCTGACTTTCTTTTGTTTATAAAAATATTCATGAAGTTACATCTCAATCACAATCCCCTTTTAATTTTGAATTAAGATTTCTAATACATCTAAACATGGCCACTGAAGACAAAAAGAGGCATAGACTTAATAAGCAGATACACAGACTCTGTTAGATACTGATTCTAGCAACTTAGTATTAGCTCCTCACGAGGACTCCTCCTGGTTATCCTGCTGTTGCCCTGTGTCGTGTAGATTCTGCAGCTTTGGATCTCCAGGACCAGTACTTTTAAGCACCCCAACAGTTCAAAGATGACATAGATCTTGGAGTGCGCCATCTCTTAGCTCTGGACCTGCGTGTGGTGGTAGCTGAGCTGGTCAGCTCGCCAGCGCTCCCATATTGGTACCACCAGTCTCAGAAGCCAGAGACCCTGAACCACCAATGACTCACTGCAATGAACATTTGCAAGTGAAGACATGTGGAACAGGGGGGAGATGTTTTATTGTGGTTTTGTTCGTATGTTTTTCTTTAATTTTGGGGGGCAGGTGACAAGGGTGGGGGAATACAAGGGGACAAGGAGATGAGTGGGACTCGGGTGCATTATGTGAAACTCACAAAGAATCAATTAGAAGTTAAAAAAATATTTTATCTTATAGATGAAAAGTTGAATGTGACTAGAGAACTTTATAACAATGGTAAATTATGGTTAGTATGTTAACTGTATATTTGAGAAGTAGATAGGGTCAGGAGGTTCAGAAACTCAAGACCAAGGTGATAAAATATGACAAAGAGTCTATCAGTCTCCAGAATTTGCTTTTAAAATATTCCTGGAGTGAACAGTTATATAAGAAGTAGAAACAGCTTAACTGAATTAGCAAAATATTGAGATAATTAAGTCTAGAAATAGGTGAATTTCTATGTTCCAGGAGAAAAAAAGAAAATGATTATTGTAGTGTTATCTATAGTTTTACCTCTGGATATTAACTTAAAATAGGACTTTTTATCTTTATTTTTGTAGTTTTTGAGAAAAGTTCTTACTGTATAAGCCAAAGTTAGCCCCACACTTCTTATGGCCCAAGCAGGCCTGGCCTGGAACTCACGAAACGAGCTGGATAACAGACATGTCACACACTGCCTGCCTAAAGAGGACATCTTAAAAGCATCAAGACAAAACAAAACAAACCCCCCAAAAGCAGAAAGCTATTGATTTCCAGTCAAATATTTTTCATTTTAAAGAAAATTTGAAAACATACACACAAAGAAGAGGGGTGGGGTGGGGGTTAAGGAAATAGGAAGCTAGCTTGACAAGCATTAGAACATGAGTTTGGATTGCTCAGAACCCATGTAACGAGTCTGGTGTGGTAGCACCTGTAAACCCAGCAACTGCATAATGACAGAAGAAAGGCACATCCTTAGAATCTGGGACTTCCTGGTGAGGATTTCCGTCTCCAAAAGTAGACAGTACCTGAAGACCAAGCCCCAAAGTTGTCCTCGTACCTCTGTAAGCATCCTAGGCACATGTACACACAGGTACCCACGCATGTACCACACAACAAAAAGTGGAAATACTTTCAACCCTGCCTTCTAAGGTGAAAAATTGTTTTTACTAACATTTTGCTGTATTCCCTCAAATATTTTTTCTAAGAAATCATTGTAGAATAAATTTTGTATTCTCATTTTTCTAATTAATAGTCCAAAATAAACCTGCTCTTATATAATTACATACTTTCTAGACATAATTTTTAATAGTATACCAGTAAATTCCCCTGTATAAAATTATGTTTTACAGTTACATCATTAGACATAAAGAAGAAAAGAAGCCATTTACAAATGAAAATAACTCCTACTGGCACCACTTTTAAAACACAGCAGGGAAGGTTGACTTCCCCATTGACATCATACATCTAGCTCACATGATAATTACTGCCATCCATCAGAATCCAGAATTATATAGAAAACACTGGCTTGGAAAATACTGTTACCAAACAATATTCTCATAATTGAGAAATGACTACTGAAAACAGTGTGATGGTAAAATTATTAATTTATTTGTGATTAGTTTGACAATGTACCTGCATCTTTTCAATTATGATACCCAATTAGAAGGAAGGCATTTCATGAGATAATTACCATTCATGGAAAAAGATAGCATGGCAATGATTCATTGGAATTTAATTTCATATCCCATCCTGGAACTCATTAAGACAAAAATTTAACCACAAAACGTAGACCTTGTTTCAAGTAGAAATTCCCTTTCTCAGAGATAATACCCCAAATATCTCTTTACATCATCTTATGTTCATTTTAGAATATCAGTTCTGAAAACTTATAACTATCTCATTGACAGAATGCAATGCTTCATTTATCTGGACATTTAATCATTTTTATTTGGTTCTGAGTGACTCATCTCAGACCTTAGTGCCAGGATTAAGAAAGCTAAAAAAAAAAAAAAAATTGCAACCATACCACTTTGAGGTAGTGACCTTAGATCATAAATGAGGGTCAGGGAGCAATGAGTAACAAGTGTACAAACAGGTCCCCACCCCCAAATAAGATGCTCATGAAAATAACCTAAAATATTTTAAATATATCATAAATAGTAAATTTTATATAACACCCAAAAGTTACTTTAAAGGCTAAACTTTAAATTTTAAATCTCTTCTCTACTATGCAAAATGATGATATAATGTGATATAAAGGTAGAATAAGTAGTTTTATAGAAGAACTAAACCATTTTACTTGTGAAGTTCCTCATATGACATTTCAACTACACAAAATGCAACTAAAATCACAAAAGGCCTCTATATAGCCAAAAAAGATTTCAGTATTTGTATGCATGCAAGCTTACTCACATTACTTTTAGAGAAACTTTCTCTTCCTATAAAATGTCTCTTACTACAATATAGATATTTCTACTGCTTTGAATTTCTTTTTCTTTAAGGTGTGTGTGTGTGTGTGCACGCGCGCACACGCGTGTACACGCTTATGGAGAGAAGGTATCTTGGGAATATGAGTTACAGGCATCTATGAGCCACTCACCATGGGTGTTAGGATCAGGAAATCAGATTCCCCATGATAGGGCAGCAAGCACTGGTAATTGTTGAGGCATCTCTCCAGTGCCACTTTTTGTATACTCTAATCCAGAGGGAAATTGATGAGAAGCAAAATGGTAGTAGGCAGCCATGAGAGCAACAGAATACTGGTGTGACTATTGAGAATAAAACTAAGTACAATTTCCTTTTTCTCTTTCTGATACATCCCAGACTGGCCTCAAAACCCTGATCCTTTTGCCCCAACTTCCTCAGTGCTACAATTACAAGTGTAGACCTCCACATCCATTTTATATTAGACTGGAAATGGACCCTAGAGCCTCATGGTGGCTAGCACTGTATCAACTTAGGTAATATCCCCAGCCTCCCTCCAACATTATTTTAGGAATGTCAGTTATCTTTAAGAAATTGCAAAGCATAATGGCATGTTTTGGATCCTGAGTCTACCAAATGTCTACAGGCTAAAGAGTTGGCACACAGGCTGGCATTAATAGGGGTGGTGGAACCTTTAGCAGTAAAATATAGAGAGGTCCTTGAATCAAAGGAGGTATAACCTTAAAGAAGGGTTCTTGAGAGCACACATTCTGTCTTCCTTTTTGCCCTCTGGTCCCAGATTTGTCCGCCAAATACTCTGGCCATGGTGTGGGTCTCATTGACACCCTCAAGCTAATGATTATGAACCTCTAACTCAAAGCTGATCATCTCAGGTATTTTTCCTCTACAGACTAAAAGATGACCGACAAATATTTCATTCATTCAGTTTAAACTTGTGTTCATAATATGTCTCTTACTAATCCAAATATTCAAATAAAACAAACAAAAAAGCCATAATTTAATAAGACAAACCAAAGAAACCCTACTCTTTTGAAGCTAATTAAAATTCCAAAACAGAAGACAAATAACAAATATGAAAAAATATTAACAAGTAACAGTTGTTAGTTGACAGTCATAACTACCCATGAAATATTTGACCGTTACATGTATTTTCTTTTAGTTACTACTAAAAGTGACTAAATGCTGAGCTTCATACATTCTAGGCAAATGTGCTCTTGCAATGTTCCTGCCCCCCCCCAACTTTGCAAGTGGCTAGGCTGAAACAAATGCATCACCATGCTCATTTTGACTATTCTCTTCCTGTAATGGAGAACAATTTGCAAGGTTATGCTGCTATCTGTTAGCTAAATTGGGATTAGCTGAACTCTAATTCCAAGTTTTGTGTTTGTTTTTTTGTTTGGTTTTATTTGTGAGTGTGTGTGTGTGTGTGTGTGTGTGTGTGTGTGTGTGTGTATATCTTGTGTGGGTATGAGTACAGGTGCCTGTGGAGTCCAGAAGACAGTGTCAGAGTCCCTGGAGCTAGAATTACAAGATGTTGTGAGCCATTTGGCATAGATACTGGAAACCAACTTCAGGTCCTCTGCAAGAGCAGTTCATGCTCTTAGCCATGGAACCATGTCCTTAGCCTGTTTGTTTCTTAAGACAGCTTTCACCGGATAACTCTGGCTGGTCTTAAGCTCGCATTCCTCTTGACTCAGCCTTCCAAGTGCTAGGATTATAGGCATGAACTTCCCTGCCTGCCTGCTCCAAAATGACATTTTTAGCAATAAAAATCTTCTTTATAATATTTTATTAGTGTTTAAACTTATGTATTTATATGAATGGTTATGATGCATCATTTATTTCCTTAACTACACTTGACTGTACCACAGGACAGAGCTCAGATCCAGTTTTGTTCAAGATTATATGAGTGCGTAATTATATACCAATGCCATATTATCACTCAAATATTTGTAGATTATAGGTGAAATATACATATATATGTAAATACTTCACATATATATTCAGTAATATAGTCATGGCAATAAGCATAATTGAGATAAGCAAAATGATATAGAAGATGTATTAGCATAAAACCATAGTGCTCATTCACCATTTTATGACTCAACTTGTAACTGACTTTCATTATGAATTCCCAGATCAGGATTGTTGTAAATGAGAGTATCATAGTTGCTCTATACAATCAGTAGGTCTTACTTTCCAAGTGAAGCATCGATGATGCAAAGAATGACACTATATCAAAATGGAGTAAAACTAGTGGAAAAACTATCTTCATGATAGAACCAGGGATAAGTGACAGCATAAATAACACTTTAGAAATAATATACAAGAAGCTTTCAAAATAATCAATTAGAAATTAAATTAAAGGAAAATATTTTTATTTAAGATGGTTTATATTTACTAAAGTTATTTAAGAATGGAATGGCTACTCAGTATGATTTTTATCAGGATATACATTTTCCTTTTTTCAAAATTAGAAAGTTCTTGAAATAACTAATAGTGTGATATTAATTTAAAAAATTAATGTAAAATTATGGTGATATGTGCCAATCTTCTGTGTCCAACTATATCTAAGGTCTCTCTTTTTTTAAGTTACCATGACCTAGAGATCATGAATAAAAAATATACAAAGTGGAAGTCATAGTAATAAGGCAATATTTCCATAGCTAATATTATCACTGGTATGATTTTTAGAAACATTAAAATTCCTAGAAATTATTCTTTCCCATGGAAATATTTTATAATTACATAATTCCATGAACTTATTTTTGTCTAAAACTGTACCCATGATCTACCGACTGTACTATTGTCATCCTTAATGTAGAAGAAAAATGGCTGTAATAGGTCTAGATCGATAAAATTAAAATAGCATAAAACAAATTTAGAAGCCCAACTACTTAAGTACTACCTACCTTCTTGAAAGGCCATTAGCCAGGCATCTGTGGCTGTAGGATTTAGAGGAGAGGGGTGATGACGTTGGAGACAAGTTGAGAGGGGCAATCAAACTGTTAATGATCTCAGTCAGCTGTGCACTCTACAAACAAACAATTAACAATTTAGTACAGTTAAGTATCATGAAGATCCTGCATTTCTGTCTTAAGAATACTTTTATGCTATATTGTATTCACTGATTTATATACACTGAAGCATCCTTGAAACACTAAAATAAAGCCTATTTGGCCACAGTGTTTGTTTTTTTAAAAATATGTTCCAGTGGCTTACTTTCTCCAACATGACCTCACCTTATAACAAACAATACATCTGTTAGGAGGTTAATCTGCTCAGACGCTAAATGATTCAATCCACTCTCATGGACTGGGTCTATGAGATAGAGACTAACTCTTATCACATGTGACTTTCAGAGAAACGTTTGATATCTAAACCTTGCCAAATAGTTTAAGCAAAAATTTATCTAAAGTTATTTAACAATGCAGGCACTGTAAGCTTACCTGCTTTTCTATGTTTCGAAGAAGTAGTGTAGGGCTGCTTGGTGACATCTCAAAATCATGGTCTGGTAAAGGCTCTTCATTCCTTTGGGAAACCTGAGAATTCACTGAAGTGTTTAATGAAACTGCTTGGTTTGAAAATTGTATTTGTTTTTTCAAAATGTCTTTTGGAAGCTGACATTCTTCTAAGATCACTATCCCCTAGGGGGTAAAAAACAGTAAAAGTGATCACATCCAACTGTCCTTACGGAAAACGTAGATATCAAATTGAAAATATAGTTTATGTGTCTTTAAAAAAATACTGGCTGATTGAGACAGGAGAGATGGCTCAGCAGTTAAGAGTGTGTACTGTTCTTCCAGAGAATATAAGTTTGGATCCCAGCACCTATGTCAGGCAGTCTACAACCACCAGCTATCTACAACTCCAGCTCAGGGGATTTAACATACTATTCTGGTCTATACACACACACACACACACACACACACACACACACACACACACACACGAAAATGAGCCAGTCACAAAAAAGCTAAGTACTATAATGTTTCCACTGTTACGGAGAAGGAAAACTGGGTAGTCATTGTTTAATGGTTATAATTTTCAGTTTTAAAATATGAAAAGAGGCCAGGCGGCCATGGTGCAGGTGTTTAATCTCAGTTCTCAAAAGGCAGAAGCAGGCAGATCTCTATGACATTGAGGCCAGCCTGATCTATGAAGTGAATTTCAGGATAGCCAGGGCTACACAAAGAAACCCTGTCTCAAAGAGAGAGAGAGAGAGAGAGAGAGAATAGAAAATAGATGCCTAATATTACTAAATTACTCAATACTACTAAATTGTACATTTAAATTGAGTAAGATGACAAATTGTGTTATATATATATTTGACAATAAGTTTTTAAAATGTATACTATTTCTATTAACTGAAACTCAAAAATTTTAATTGTTAAAAGTTTGACCAAATGATCATAATATATACAAAAGTTGCATCAATTTTAAGAAATTAATGTATGAGAATCTTAGCATAAACTAGCTATTTTCATGAAACTTAATAAAATTATTTTATATGGAAAACTCGAGAAGAAAATCACATAGGTAACAATTTTAACAAAAATAAAACAATGCTGACAATACCTTGGAGGCACGAATCTGCCTGTGGATATCTGTTAGTTGCTGGATTTTGTATTCTAGCTCTGAAATCTGAGCTTGAAGCCAAGTCCAGCGGCTGCCAATTTGTGCTCTGTCTACAAGCCACTTCCATTCAGTACTAGAGTTACTGTGAACAGAACAAATACTGTTAGTCAAAGCACTAAGTCAGTCAGCTTTTCAGAGTGTAAAGAACTTCCTTGACTAGCTTCATAAAATGCAGTTTCTTATACAAAACATCTACACTACATCAAGGAAAAATGGCAGATTGACTTATCAACGAAAATTTGATTCCTTACCTTTCTACCACACAAATACTTGACTTTATTCAATATTATGTGCCCAACAGTAGTATAATCCCTATGAAATTTAATATGTTATTAATGTTAAGGACCTACATGGGGATGAACCAGTAAGGAAAATGAAACAAGAATGACAATTCCAACATCCTGTAAAATCTGTTCTATAAGGATTTTACATGTAAAAGTGAATGCCAAGTATCAGACAATCCATTTGAACTATACTTAAATTCACTTCATAAACTGTAGTGTGCTTGATTATGTAATTGTTACTTGGTACAATGCAAGTATCATTATATGACTACAAAATTAAAGGCATTGACAATAATTTACAACAATATGAATCCTCTGCTGCATTTCCTTCTGTTATTCTTTCCTTTCTTTTCCTGTCTCTTTTTAATAGTATTTCATTACATATCTTGGCTGGCCTGGAACCAGCTCTGTAGCCCAGGCTGGTCTCAAACTCAGAAATCTACCTGCCTCTGACTCTCAAATGCTGGATTAAAGGCATGTGCCACCATGACCAGACTTACATTTCAAATAATTATTTTAAATACATAGGTCTTCAGATGTTTATTAAAATAAACATCTTGTTAAAAACCTAATAACTATGCTCCACAGTACAGAGAACGCAAAGAATTTATAAAAATCTCTAACTTCATGTATGTTTCGAAAACAACGTTGAAACCCTTTAACTCCTCCATCTTTTGGCAAGCACTCTTGATATCTGTAGTTTTTGCGATTGCAAATGAATTGTTTCATGAAAATATTGTAACTGCATAAAAACTAGAAAAATAAATGATTGGAATTATACATGGTATGGTGGGAGGAGGAAAGTGGGGAGGAAAGAAGAAAGAGGAAGGGGGAGGAAAAATGAATAGATTTAGACGTAAGGAAAAAGTATCAACAAAAAAATGAAGGGATAACTCAGAACTAATAACTATGTAATAGAAATTACATATTTAAAATCCACTTTATAAAGATATTTAGTAGTACTAAATGCCAGTCATGAAGTTTGAAGAATAAAAAGCCATATCAAACATAACTTGCACAGGTGACATTAACATGATTTAGTGTAAGTGGAAACTATTCAGAAAGTAATAACAAAATTATTTTCCCAAGCAGTGTGGCTACTAAAGCATTAAGGTAAGACATGACAAGAAACAAGAAAGATATAACTAGTGTACTAACTGTAGTGCTAACTGTAGTCTCCAAATACCTCATGTACTAACCGTATTTTGTAGCCTTCTTTGTACTTAGGTTGGAGCCATATGACTACTACTAATCAATAAGCTATGAGCAAAACTGATTATCATTTTATACACTCGAGCACCTTCAAATCCACTAGTGACGAAAGAATAGCTATAAACCATACTAGATAATAATAGGAGGATATCCCAAGCATAAGCCATGATAGATCTCCACTGGTACAGCACTGATCTTGTTACTCCATATAACCTGTTCTGACTGAAAATAGTCTGGAGTGACAAGAGGAGAAGATAAATAAAAAAAAAAAAGTGGGTAAAGTTCATTAAAACCAATAGAATTAGAGAAGTTTTTTGTTTTTATAAGTAAATTTATTTGTTGCTTCAGGTTACATCTCCATCATATTGTCCTCTTTCTCCCCTTCCCAGCCCCACCCTCCCACCCTCGACCCCCTAACCCTTCCATCCCACTCCTCTGGAGTGGTCTATCCCTACGTAACAGTCCCTCGCCCCAGTTCAGAAGTCATATGAGGGCCAAGAGCCTCCTCATACACTGGGGGCCTACAAGGCAGTACCACCAGTGAAAAGTATTTCATTGCCAGGGAGAGAAAACTAAAAAACAAAAACAAAAGTCTATGTCCATGTTCCCTTTGGTGTGTTGGTTGTAGTATAGATATCCTGTACTATATAGCTAAAATCCTACTAAATGAATCGATGCCAGGTGTATCCTTCTGAGTCTGGGTTAGCTCACTCAGGATGAGCTTCTCTAGTTCCATCCATTTGGCTGCAAATTGCATAATTTCCTTGTTTCTGATAGCTGAGTGGTATTCCATTGTGTAGATGTACCACAGTTTTTTAATCCATTCTTTGGCTGAGGGACATCTGGGTTGTTTCCAGTTTCTAGCTATTACAAATAAGGCTGCTATGAACATAGATGAGGAAACATCTTATGATTCCGAGAGGAGTCATTTGGGTGTATACCCAGAAGTGGTATGGCGGGTCCTGAGCAAAGTTATTCCAAGCTTTCTAAGATATCGCCATACTGACCTCCATAGTGGTTGCACAAGCCTGCACACCCACCATCAATGGAGGAGGGTATTGTGGAAGAGACCATGTACTAAAGTATAAACAGGGTATTCAATTTGACTTGAATATCAAGTTGATGACAATCAAATCTAAAAGGAAAAAATTTTCATTTCTTCTTATTATACTTATGGGAAAGATACTGTCACTGAAGTTATCACAATTCATTTTTATGTTTACAAATTATATCAAATTATAATAACAGACATTCCAATACTAGATTAAATTTAAATGAAGCAAATCATGCTTAAGCCTTGTGATGTATGGAATGAATTTTTTATAATAGGTAATTTATCCTACACTTTACTAGGAATGATTACAAACCTGTTTGCTAAATATAAAGTGGGTAAACAAGCTTTTTCCTCCTAAGAGTTTTCTTGCTTAAAACATGTTTTTTCTTGAAAATATTGTTGCAGACATAACACTTAAGTCTATGGCTGACTTTTTTGAAGACTGACAACTATTGAATTTAAAGTCAAAATATGATTTATACAAACAGCATATATAACCACTGATGTAGTCATAGTGTAAACCAATCAGAACATAGATGATATATTAGAAAAACTTGTACAATTTGAGGCATATGTAATTAGTGTGTACAAATTTTGGCTGCCAAAACTTCTAAGAGGTGTACAAAACTGACGCCAGACTACCAGTTTTTGACCACTGGTGGTATTCCCATCTCCAAAAAAGAGCAAGGCAAGGACATCTGTGTGGATACCACTTAGGCTGTAAATACCAAGCAAGTTTCCCAAAGGTATCCTATGCCTTCTATTTCCATCCTTGTTTGCTTGTAGTCAACAATTAACTTGATGATGGAAATACTACAAGGGTTTTTTCTTAAAATTTTGTTTATTTTTGGGGTGTTTGCCTGTATGCATGTACACCACATACATGGCCAGTGCCATAGGAAGCCAGATGTCAGCATGGGGACCCTAGAACGTGGCTAATTAGAGGTAGATGCTGAGAAACAAATCAAGGCTCTCTGAAAGGGCAACAATGCTTTAACCACCGTACCAACTCTTCAGCTCCAGCATTAGTACTTGGACCTAGAGTCTAGATTTTGACTGTGATGGGTAGTTACTGAAATAAGAGCTTTCCACTATTGCACCTTAGATCATCAAGACTTAAAGAGAAAGATAATTTAATCTTTCCTTCAACACAAGGTTTTATTAGTTCACTAATACAGCAAATTGATGACTAAAAATCAGGACAGAACATCTAGTTATAAGAAATAAATCTACGCCGGGCGGTGGTGGCGCACGCCTTTAATCCCAGCACTTGGGAGGCAGAGGCAGGCGGATCTTTGTGAGTTCGAGGCCAGCCTGGTCTACAAAGTGAGTCCAGGACAGCCAAGGATACACAGAGAAACCCTGTGTCGAAAAACCAAAAAAAAAAAAAAAAAAAAAAAGAAAGAAATCTACTAGAAGAGAAAGTGGGGAAAACCCTCAAACTCATTGGCACAGGTGACAACTTCCTGAACAGAACACCAACAGCTCAGGACCTGAGACCAACAATCAATAAATGGGACCTCATGAAACTGAAAAGCTTCTGTAAGGCAAAAGACACTGTCGTTTGAACAAAACGGCAGCCTACAGACTGGGAGAAAATCTTCACCAACCCCGCATCTGACAGAGGGCTATAAGAACTCAAGAAATTAAATGCCAAGAAACCAAATAACCCAATCCAAAAATGGGGGACGGAGCTAAATAGAGAATTCACAAAGGAGGAATCCCTAATGGCTGAGAGACACTTGAAGAAATGCTCAACATCCTTAATCAGAGAAATGCAACTCAAGAAGACTCTGAGATTCCACCTCACACCTGTCAGAATGGCTAAGATCAAAAGCTCAAATGACAGCACATGCTGGCAAGGGTGTGGAGAAAGGGGTACCTTCCTCCATTGCTGGTGGGAGTACAGGCTTGTGCAACTACTATGGAGGTCAGTATGGTGAAATCTCAGAAAACTTGGAATAGCTTTGCCTCAGGACCCAGCCATACCACTTCTGTGTATACACTCAAATGCCTCTTCACAGAATCATAAGGAAGTTTCCTCATCTATGTTCATAGCAGCCTTATTTGTAATAGCTAGAAACTGGAAACAACCCAGATGTCCCTCAACCGAAGAATGATTAAAAAACTGTGGTACATCTACCCAATGGAATATTACTCAGCTATCAGAAACAATGAAATTATGCAATTTGCAGCCAAATGGATGGAACTATGAGTGAGCTAACCCAGACTCAGAAGGACGCATATGGCATCTATTCACTTATAGTAGTGTAGGAGTTAGATAAATTAGATTTAGGAAATATATAGGAGTTTCTGATACTGTCTCTTAATTCGGGGCCTGAAGAGCATTATCAGCATGAAGTCAGCAAAAACAGGAAAGACTCAATAGACTGAAAAACAAGTTTGAAGTCAGCAAAAACGGGAAAGACTCAATAGACTGAAAAACAAGTTTGAAGTCAGGAAAAACAGGAAAGACTCAAGACTTGAAGAAACAAAGTATCTGGCCTGACATTGTTTTCAGCTGCTAAGTGGGCGGAGCCCAAATTAAGCTGAAACAGAGTTCCTCCTATTTGAGGACAGTGCGTGGAGCCCAGAAGAGAAGAGGCCCCTGATGCTAGAGAGCTCCAAGAGTCCTGCTGAAAAAAGGGCTGGCCATTGATGGCCAGCTCTCTCCCTGAAGCAGAAAGAAGCCGGTGAGCAAAGAAAGCCTGAGCAAGACACCAAAAGGCCAAGGACTGGACCTTGTGGCTCAGCTTTTGCCTAGAGGGGTTTGATCTGTCCAAACAGTGGCCTAAAGGAAACGGTGCCTGGCTTTAAGGACCGAGGCAGAGCAGCTGAGTTCCTGATTCAAAAGAAGTAAGTTGGCCTGCAGATGGCTGGGGTCTCCCACAGAGAAGAAAGCATGAAGCCTTATTTAAGGTGAGACTGCAATAACCAACGACCCTGACGAACCTGCATCTGAGAGATCCAGAAGAAGGACTGCTAAGTGTGTTAAAGAATCTACAACAAAGACTATGTTCCTGACGACTGAGGACCTGCCCCAGAGACTGTATCATTCTAAAAGGTTATGAAAGTAGTTGTTATGATTATCAATAGGTTTAGTGGATAGGTTAAAGGGGTTGTAGGATTTTATAGGATTAATAGTTAAGAAATTGTTGGTGTTTGTTATAAGTGAATTTAGTAATAAATAAATAAGTGGTAGATAATAACTTAAAAGTTCGGTTACATAGTAGGATTTTAGCTATATAGTAGAAGGTATCAGTACTACAACACACCAAAGGGAACATGGGCATAGACTTTTTATTTTTTGTTTTAATTTTTTTATTTGTTTCTTTTTTTTTTTTTTTAGTTTTCTCTCCCTGGCAATGAGACACTTTTCAGTGGTGGTACTGCCTTCTTAGGCCCCCAGTGTATGAGGAGGCTCTTGTCCCTCATATGACCTCTGAACCAGGGTGAGGGACTGTTATGTAGGGACCCTCCACTCCAGAGGAGTGGGATGGAAGGGTTAGGGGGTTAAAAAAAATGAAATGTGAAGTTTCGGCCTTTTGCTACCAATTGTCATAAACTGTTTAGGATAATTAAGAAATGCAAACTAATAGTCATGCAAGCTTGTCATTTTGTTAGGTACTTTGACAGTCTATTATAGTTATTTTCTAAGCTAATCAGAAATCAAGTTGCTAAGAGACAAGCAACATTTGCTTATCTAAATATAAGAGATAGGGCATCTTCAAAAACCTCAAGAGTTCTGCAGAATATGACATTCAAAGATGTTTTCTTAACTTTAGATTTTTTGATATCGAGACATGTCAGCTCCTGGCAGCACCCCCTATTCTACTCCAAGTAGAAGATGAGCATCGAAGAAATCTCCAGTGGAAGATGATTGAATTAGTGGCAAGCCTATCTCTTGGCAAGAAAAACCCCTTGCTTCAACTGTAGACAGAATGCTGTCCAAAAAGGACAAAACTTGGAAGCAGGTAAGTCAACAGCCTAGCTCTGCCAAGACAGGGTAGGCAAGTCCTTCATAATTACTGCTCTGCAATCAATGTCTGTCAGAGAAACGGGGCCAAACGGCTGAAGATTGATGCTGTAATGTATGGAGAGAAAATGGGAACTGTCCAGGCAGCCACTGGTATGTCATTTCTTAGTTTTGGAAGCTGTGGGCCCTGCACTTCCTATATAATCAGATATATTTATCCCTCTCAGGTCTCTGGTGTGGTTGAAGAATAGATAGCTAGAGTCTCATAGTTAAATTTTGAGTTGTTTAGGAATCAAGAGGGTGTTCTGGATCTAAGAAGATGTTTTTAAAATTGTGATGCAAGTTAGTATGAAAGCTGAGTTAGATATAGAACTTTAAACTCATGGAGATGGTAAGATAGTAGACTGTTAAAATCAGGTGCAAAATACATATAGACTGGACATTGGGAATGTATGCTAAGCCATATAACTCATAATTGTGGCCTATTTATTTCTGTTGGTTTTGTATTTTATTTATTGTTATAAGAGAAAAGAACTATTTGTTGAACTGAAAGAGGGAGCTGTTGGGAGGAAAAAGATATACCTTAAACTTAAAGGGAAGAGGATGGGGGATTGAAGGGGAAGAGGGTGGGAGGGTGGGAGGGGTGAGTAGGGAAGAGATTGTGATTGAGATGTAACTTGAATAAATAAAAAAAAAGAAATGACTATGTAAAAAAATATTTGTTGCAGAAAAATAAACTGAGTCAACCTTCTCAACTGGTATTTGCTCACATAGAAAAAAATCATATTCTTCTCTGGAATTGGGTTTCTTTCGATCAGAGGTTATCAAACATTTTCTGTTAAGAGGCACACAGTAAATACTTTAGATCTTATGGCCATGGGATCTCTGTAACTATTCACTGCTACCACTGTAATATGAGAGTGGTTATAGGTCATACACATCATGGGGTGGCTGTGCTCCAGGAGAACTGTTTTCAAAACAGGAACTAATCAGATGGGTGTGTTTGCTAACACCTGTTAAAGATTCTTTTCTCATATGCACCTCCTGCTTTTCAAAGGATTATGAGGAGTTCCTTTAATGGCATGCCTGTGTAAATATCATGTCCACATTTGACTGGGCTAGATTACTGGTGTAATTCCTCTATTAGAGATATTAGAAATATTTCATTCCCAGTCTATACATGGCTAGATAGGCAAATAATAGATACCCTATGGCATCTTGTGTAACATTGTGTAACACTGGATTCTGAGTAGGTTTTGTTTTGTCCTTAGAAAGGGCCAATGTAGCTCAGGTGTTACAGTGTCAGAATCAAGCTAATGCTGGCCTCAAAGAACTAGGAAGTATTTATTTCTCCTTTATCCTTTCAATTTTTTACAGGATTGAAATTATTTGCACATTCATTTCAAAAGATTTAATCAGTGAAAATATTTAGGCCTGAAATTCCATGTGGGAAGATTGTTATCAATTTAATGTTTCTTAATGATATTATGTTTTTATTTCTATCATATTTTTATTTCTTCTTTAGTAATATTTGATAATTTTTGTTATAAATCATAAGACTATTTGGTCCAAATATTTTCACTGATTAGCATATAATGCCTCATAATATTCCCTGATTATTCTAATAATACCTTTATTATCTTTAGTGATGGTTTCATTCTTTGCTGTTTTGGTCTTTTTTTCTAATCAGCCTACATATGTTTATCATCTCAGTCTGAACAAAGAAGACTTGTGGCTCATTATCCTTGATTTCCATGGTTTCTCCTCTTGCTTTGTAGTTCATTTGTTATAGTTTTTAGGGTTTTTAAGTGGGCACAGACCAAAGATTTTATACCATTCTTTTCTACATATACTTTCATAGCTACACATATTCCTATCAGCACTACTTCAGTAATTTACTATTTGGAATTAAAATAATTCATATATACACAAGGTATGCTATTTGCAATATACCCATCTAAAACATTTCATATCTTTGATGATTTTTATCATCTATATTATTTGGAAAAGTAAGTTTTACATATTCCTAGATCTGGAATGTTTACCATTCCCTATAAGTCCTTCTTTCTTTTCTGTAGATATGAGTCAAATACAGTTTTTCGTTAGCCTGAACCTTATAAAAATGTAGTGCCTGTAATTAGTTCTGTAGATAGTAGGGTAGTGTGAGTTCTTCACTCACAGCTGACCACCTGCCTCTCTACTAGCTCTCCCACCAACACCCTGCAGAAATGCTTCCATTACCCACAATTGTTTGGCAGATGTGATCAGTGTCCCACACACTGGCTCCTCATCTCACTCAGGCTTATGCCAGAGACATAAAATTTGGTGCAGAAGCCCAAGCCTTAATGCGCAGCCAACCAACCACACCTTTTAGCCAATGCTGTAGCCATTACAATGGGACCAAAGTGAAAAACAGAGTTCAGAAAGTCACAAACTAACAAAAGATGGTGTCACTGTTGCATAGGCAATTGATTTAAAGGATAAATACAAAAATGTTAAATTTGTTCTAGATGTTGCCAGGGACACAGATGAAGAGGCTGTGAATGGCACAACACTGTTGCTGTTTTGGCATGTTCTATTCCTAAGGAAGGCTTTGGGAAGATCAGTGAAGGTGTTAATCCAGTGAAAATCAGCAGTGTAATGCTGGCCACTGATGCTATCAATCGTTGATTTTAAAGGAATATAAATCTATGACAACAGGGAAGAAATTTCTTAAGTTGCTACAGTTTCTGCAAATGGAAACAAAGAAGTTGGAAACTTCATTTTTGATTCAGTGACATTTGGAAGAAAGTATCACAGTGAAAGATGGAAAACACTGAATGATGAATTATTTTGAAGACATGGCATTTGATCAAGAGTGTGTTTCCCAATGTGTTTTTAATACATCCAAAGGATGTATTTCCAAGATGCCTCTGTTCTGTTGAATGAAAAAAAAAAATTTCTAGTGTCCACTCTATTACCCTTGCTTTTGACATTTCTATGCTCACCAGAAGTCTTTGGCCATAATCAATAAAGATGTTGATGGAGAAATTCTAAGTCTACTAACTTTTGAATTGGATAAAAGTTGTTTTTCAGGTTGTAGCAGTTACAGCTCCAGGGTTGGAAACAACAGAAATAGCTTAAAGATATGGCTATTCTTCTCCCTGAGGACTAGCTTTTATGGTACCAGAAGGCAACATACAAGTTTCCAAAGGAGGGCGGCAACCTGCAATCCTATCCTGCTATACAGCTATGATTCACAACAATTAACATGGCATTATAACCCTAAGGGGGTAGTAGTGGCATGTATACTTTGACAGTAGCTAACAGCTCTATATTTGGACTTAAGACCCACTACACCAGAGGGAAATTATGCATGCCTGGTACTGGAAATCTAGTCAACCACCCAGGCCTAGTGAAATTATGGATCTTAGAGAAGAACCTACAACCACCATTTTACTAATCCAGCATAATCCCTAACTACATTCTAAATATTTGTCCTCATATCCACAGATAAGTGTAGTCCTCACCCATCAACAAGGAAACTTCTCTTTAAAACAGATGGACATCATTACAGAAAAACTACAACATATCAAACTGCATAGTGGAGTTCAGTCCCAATGAGTACATCTACAAAACAACTCCTCCCCCCCTAGGGCTCAGGGATAACTGCAGAAAAAGTTGGAAAGTTTGTAAGAGACATGGGATCAGGGGGTTCGTTGTAAGGATATGTGTCCTAGTCAGAAGACTAATGTCAGAAACTAAATATATAAAATTTACCCGACAGACTGCCTAAACCTGAGGTAGACAAGGACAGCAATAGACAGGGAAAGACCATGAGGCCTCAGCCACACAAACACTACAGCTAAGGAATGCTGAGAGCTGGAGAAATAGTATTCTTTGGGAAAAACACATCAGTTAGTTAACCAATACCAAATGGTCAGCCAAAAACATACAGGGAACATTATACAGACTGAACAGGTTATATTTAGGAACATATATGTATACACATATACATACATGCATGTGACAATAATTAATGAAAAAAAGACTGAATTTCAAGGAAAGTAGGGAGGGATATATGAGAGGGATTTGATGGAGGAAAGGGAAGAGGAAAATGATTTAATTATAATTTAAAATAATAAGTTAAAAAGAAAAAGTGAATATTGCTACTGGCAGTTTAATGTTTGGAAAACAGGGGCTGAAACAATCTTGAACAGGTAACAAAGTTCAAATTGAAAATCTAAATGAATGGCTATCCTATCTGATGAAGTAGCTGTGCTGAAGCTTGGCGAGCAAGTGATGAGGAAGTGAATGACAGAGTTAGGTTCTCTCAATGTTACAAGAGCAGCTGTAGAAGAAGGCATTGTTTGGGGGTGGGGGAGAGCTCTGCTTGGATTCATTAAAGTATTCTAGTAAAGATCAGAACATTGGTAGAAATTAAAAGAGCATTTTAAATTCCTGTAATGACTATTGCTAAGAATATAGGTTTTGAAGGATCCTTGAGACTTGAGGAAATTCTATGACATTCCTTAGCAGTCAGTTATAATGTGGAGATTTTTGTGAACATGGTGGAAAAGGGAATCCTTGCTCCATCAAAGGTTGTGAGAACTGCTAGAGCAGCTTCTCCATTAACTGCAGCAGACACTTTGGAGACAAAGACTCCAAAAAAAGGACCTGGAATGGATGCAGTAGATGACCTGGATAGAACATAGACTGGGTATGACTGGTGGGATGTGACGGATGTGAGTTCTAACTCTTAGATAGTACTTTGCCCTTATAAATGAGCATGAAGCTCAAGGCAGAGCTAAACAGTAACTTCAGAAGTCAACTGAAGAAAATGACGAATAAAAGGTTGGCCAATGTTTAAGATACTTCTATAATCATCAATTACTGGTTTTAGTCAGCAATATATAAGGGCTTATTGTTGTCATTGTGTATGCCTCCAGATTATATTTTTAAAGAACATTCCTAATCCTAGGTGCAAATAAAAAGTTTTTAAATACTGCCTTTTGTCAGTTTTTACTTATTTAGAAATGCCATCTATCCTTGTTTAAAAAAATCACTTCACTGAATAGATAACTCACTACTATGATGTTTTCAACATTTCCACTTTATCATTTCATTGGTTTCTTAAATCATCTGTTCTAATGTACAGTAGCAATAATTTAGTGAGCAATTATAAACAGCCATTTTCTTGCTAAGATGAAAAATAGGTTTCTATTTTGGATGCTAAAAGTTCAGAGGCTATTTTGTCTTCAATTTCTCATGTTTTATGTCTTCCTTAAGTAGGTTCACCACAGATATTTTGCTCTCATCATCTCTTGTCATTTCAAGGTCTGTGTGCTGTTAATTATTATTCTTTGTGTATATGTGCATATCCATAACACACAAACATATAAACAGAAGATTATTGAGTGTGGTCCTCTAGAAAATAATTTTATTTTGGAAGGTTATTAAATTACTTATTTACATGCATCAACTTCATCTTTCTTTTAAGCTGTGTTCAAGCCACGTGTATAGTAAATATGATACTAAGACAACTCACTAAATTGATGATGAGTTGGAATGCCCGAGGAAATAGAAAATTAGCTATTTCCTTAGTCACCAGCAACAGAGGAATTTGGCTTTGGTATTTTCATATATATATAACTTATACGATGGGAAAACTGAAACTCTGAGAACTGTTAGCAAAAGCCACCACAAGACTAACAGAAACTAACCCTGTTAAGAATGTAGTGCAACATCATGTAATGGTATACTATAAAGTCATATAGTCACAAAAGATAAGAGAATGCATTCCCAGACAGCAAAGTGAGATACTATAGAAAACAAAAGACTGTTACCTCACAAAGCAAAATTGGGGCCCCTCTAAGACATTACTCCATTGCTACAGCAAGTCTTAGTAAAGACCAGGAACTATTTTGCATATCCACATTTTTTTTTCTTTTTAACCAATGAGAGTGTTATATATATGATGCTGGATGTACCTGTGGAAGCCAGAAGTAGATATCAGGTGTCTTCTTAAAGTGCCCTCCTTATGTTTGGAGACAGGGTTGAAGTGTTCACCAGTTAACTACACTCAGTGTTCAGCTATCCCGATCTCATGCCTAGCACTGGCACTGAAGGTATGCACAGCTACACCCAGCTTTTACATGTGAGCTGGGGATCAAAACTCAGGTCCTTGTGCTTACACAACAAGTACTTTACCTTTCTTGTCCTTACTAGATCATATAACAGGTCAAAAGGGATATAAAATGTCTGCTAATTTGTACCTCATCACATTATGATGAACCATATCTGAACATAATAGATGAATACTCTACTCCACTCTGATTCTAGCTTGTCATCTTTGAGAAATTGGTATATTTTATAAGAGAAAGGAGTATATGGCTACATGGAAAGCCAAAGATAATCAAATAGACTGTTTATCACAATATCTAGTCATTTTTCCTTTGTGTTGTTTTTGAGAGAGTCATATTATATAGTTCAGGCTAGTATCAGACTCACTTTATAGCCCAGATTACCCTCAGGTCCTAATGCTCCTGCCTCAATATCTGGAATGCTGGGATTATGAACACTTTTTAATAACAGGACTCTGAGCAGAACAGGTGGAGACTTCATTTCCCGATCTGAAATGCTGCTAAGTCTAAGTTTTAATGTCTGATTATAGGAGGTAAGCCAAAATAATTTGTGCATTTGCTGGAGCTTGCCTTTAAATGTAATTGAATGGCTCCTTAAAGAGTTGGCTGTGGAAATAAGAGGAAGTGTGAGTGAGTCAGTGCAGTCAACAAAATTATCTTAGGGAGATAACAAAGCTGACAGGTCCTAACATGCCTAATTATTAACTGTTAAGTGGGAAGAAAAAAAGTCCTGCATGTGTGATACATGGAGGTTCCCCTACTCTGACAGCTTAGCATACATCTTAATAAATCTCTCCTTCAAAAGTACATTTTGCCATTATGATCAGTTAACAAGTTCTTAATTAAAGTACACACTGTGAGTCCATCATGTTGGCTCATGCCCTAATCCTAGGACTCAGCCATTTGTAGGCACGAGAATAGTGGCTCCAAGGTCAGCATGGGCTACATTGCAAGATTCTGCCCCTATAACCCCAAAAATAAAATAAGAAGAAAAGAGAACTTTAAGAAATTCTGGCATAATGACAAACAAAATTAAGGAGTGATGGTAATAAAGGGTTTCAAATATAAATGAAAGAATGGCACGTGAAATATTGTTTAGGTTTGGCTAGAACCCAGGCAAAATTCACTGTATAAACTGCCTAAACTAAACTCCAACATGACTTTAAAAGAATTCACACATCAACCAGAAAATGTAGCTCTTCTTCTCCCTCTCTCAAGTCCTATCAACCCAAAGGAACAGAGAAAACTGGATGTGTATTTATGAACACTATCACTACCTTCCTTTTCCTCTTCAATAGGAAGATTTTTGAGACTTAATGGTCTCTTAAATACTCTTAAGTGTCCTTATAAAATTCTTGAATAGTATAGAACCAACAAAAATACTGACTGATGCTATCAAAACTACACATTTGGGATTTAAGAAATATTACATTGAAAGTTACATATAAGTTTTCATTAGCTCTGTTTTCTAAGAATGAATTTTTTAAGTTTTTAAAGTTTTAATTTTTTTAAATTTAAAGTTTAAAAAAAATTTTAATGGTATCATTTTTATTTAAAGCTCGTTTATCAAAATACCTGCAGTGCTTGGATTTTTCTAAGACAATATAAAACCATGATGAATTTTTAAAATGAAATTTACTGAGGAAAAAATGACAAAAATTATACATGATTATTGTATAGAGTGTGATGTTTTCCTATACAGATCAATGTGAAGTGACTAAATGAGGCTCACTATATATCAGTCCTTTGCCATATTTCCACTATGTGAGAACACTTAACATCTACTCTCAGCAACTTTCAATCATACAGTGTATTTTATCAAACAGTCATCATATAGACAAAAGAGCTCCAGAACTTATTTCTCCTGAATGGAAACAGGCACTGTTGGCGACATCTCCTTCTTTCCCCCTTTTCCTCCTATGAGGACTCTGGTAAACACTATTCTGCTGTGCTTCTATGTTATGACTTTCTTAGATTTTTCTTCTAAGTGAGATTAGGCATTCATTTTTCAGTTATCGACTTCTATGCTCAATTAATTTTCAAGTAATGCATTTCACTTTTTTAAAAGGCTAAATAATTCATCACATATTTGATTATAGATGAATATGAAAATGGTAATGCAGAAATGGATTCAATTTACTGATTTCATTTCCTTTGGATAAACACCCAGAGTACGATTGTTGAAATATAGATCTATTTTTTAGCTCCCTTAAAAGAATTTTTTTTCTATAAAGGCTGCTCTAATTTACATCATCAACAATACGCAAAGTTTCCCTTTACTCTCTCAAGGACTTGTGAACCTTGTAATAAGCATACTAACACTTTAAGACATTGTAGATTTAGTTGGTATTTTTCTGATAACTAGTAATGTTGAGTTGCATTTTCTTTGAAGTATCTGTTGGCCATTTGTATGTTTTCTTTGGAGAAAAGTCTAGTCAGGTCCTTTGATCATTTTCAATTGTTTTCTTGTTACTATTTGTCTAGCTTGGATATATAGTTCAATCCTTAACCTATTAGATGTTTGATTAGCAAATATTTTCTCCCATTCCACAGCTGTCTATTCCTATTGTTTCTTTTGTTGTGTGTCAGTTTTCAATTTGATGCAGTCTCATTTGTCTATGTTTGCATTTATTGCCCGTTTTAAGGCCAGATGCAGAAAACCTTTGCCAGGACAGTATATCAAGTTTTTTTTCTCTCCATTTTCTCCTAGGAGTTTCAGAACTTCATGTTTCATATTTAGGTTTTATCCACTTTGAATTAATGTGGGAATATGGAATGGCATAGGGATTCAATTCCATCATTCTTGCATGTAGAAGTTCCAGTTTCGCCAACATTTAAGAGATTATCCATTCCCTTTTGTGTGCTCTTGAACGGAACACAAATGAGTTAATAAACTCATTCTAGGCTCTCAATTCATTCCCTTAGATAAAAATGTCTAATTTTTATTGCTAGTTCTTTGACCTGAAGACTCTCTACCCTCCAGAACTACAAGTAATGTCTTTGTGACTCATAAATTTCTTGGTCTAAGATGTTTTCTTGTACCAGCATGAACAGTATCCTTGTCTTGTTCCTTATCTTTAAAGGCTTTCAAGTTTGCTATTACTATATTATGTGAATCTTACATTTTATACTAAAATTGTTGGTAATTTTAACCAAGAAAGGATGTTGAATTATTTGATTTTTTTAACCATTTATTGCGATGATCATGTAAGTTCTTGTTCTGTTAACATGATATAATAATCATTAATATGCATCTTAAATCATCTTTGCATCCAAGGAATAAACTCACAGGTAATGAATGGTTCATTATTATTTTAATTGATAAGTTAAATCCTTTGAATTATTTTTGTAAAGGACTTTGAATTTATATTCATTATGAATTACTGGCCTATTTTATTTTTTCTTTCAACTTTCTTGTATGGCTTTGCTAGTAAGGGTAGGGCTAGTTTCATAAAGTGAATTAGAAACCAGGCTCTCCTATCCAATTTTTAAGAAAAAAATGAGAATTATTACTAGTTCTCTCAATGTTTGATAAAACCCAACAATGAGGCCATCAGGTTCTTGCCTTTTGATAGCAGAGAATTGTTGTCATCTCTTACTTTGCATTAGCAAGTTATATTCTTTTCATTATTTAATCTTGGTATTAAGTGTATATATTATGAATTTATTTATTCTAGGTTATCTAGTTTGTTGGAGTACACATATTCCTAATCGAATACTATAATTTTTTTACATTTCTGTTCAATCATCTCTTATTCCTTCGCTCCTGATTTTTCTTTAAGTCTTTTATGCTTAGTCTAATTGAAGATTCATTGATTTTGTTTAGTTTTACAAAAACTAATTTAGCTTCACTGACATCCTCAGCTGCTTCTTGGGTCTCTATTGCATTTGTTGCTCTGCTGATCTTTCTTTGCACTAATTTAGGGTTTTATGACTTGCTTATATCTTAATGTTTCACATAGTTCTTTTTGTAATATAGACATTTCTATAAGCTTTTTTTTTGCTGGTAACAGCTTTTGCTATATTTTTATGTTCTGGTATGTTGTTTTCCACTTTCACTTCTGAAGATATTTTCCATTTTCTCTTTATTCATTGATCCACTGGCTTTTCTAGAAAAACAATTAATTCTATATATTTGTGAATTTTCCCAAACTTTTTACTCATTTCTAGTTTCATTCCATTTTAAATGTAAATGATTCCTGATGCAATTTTTTTTTGTTTAGTTTTTGTTGTTCCTTTGTGCCATAAAAGTGTGACTTCAAGCACATACATGCCATGTGAGGAAGTGGAGGCCCGGGATAATATGAGGAAGGCAGGAGTCAGTTCTCTCCTCCACTGGGAATTCCAGGGACTGAACTCAGGTTGTGAAGCTTGCATGGCAGGCACTCCCCCCATAAGCCATCTCACTGGCCCTACAAATATAATTTCAATCTTTAGATTTGCTAAGATTTTTTTTCCACCCTGTCTATAATGTGTTGTAGGGAACATTCTATGAGTGCTTCAGAAGAATTGTACATTCTTCTGCTATTGGACAGAATGTTCCTTATATTAGGTCCATTTGATCAATAGTGTAGCCCAAGTCCAGTGCTGGTATGTAGATGGTCTATTGGATGACTTACCGGTTGAATGTGACTTATTAAAATATATTGTTACTGAATTAGTATGTCTTGTCAGATATATTCAAATTTGCTTCATAAGCTCAGGTATGGGAGTGCACACCAGCAAGCACTTGCTGGCGCATGGGAGATAAATGCAGGAGGATACTGAATTTGATGCCAGCCTGGGCTATACATTAAATTCCAAACTAGCTTGGGGTACACAGGGATCGATTCAGTCTCACTTTTTTTTCTTCTACATTAGTTACCACAATGGTGGGTATGTGTATATTTATAACCTTATATCTCTTGATAAACTATTTACCTGATAAACTATTTATCAATATATAATAGTCTACTTTGTTTTAAAGTGTTTCACTTATGTTTTGTTTTTTTGTTTTTCTGCTATAACTAACCCCTGTTCTCTTCTAGTTTCTATATTTTAACTCCCTGTACTTTTTATCTCCTTTTAAAGTTGAACTATCTTACCGGAGAGCATACAGTTGGGCCTTTCTTTTCCTCAATCCATTAAGCAATTCTTAAGAATTTTATCTTTTACATTCAAGATACTGAATTAACTACTAAAAGGCACAGAATTTTCTAGTGCCACTTTTATTACTGGTATTTAAAATGTAGTCTCTTTGTTCTTTCCTTCTTCATGATCTAGTGATTTTCTGTTGTGCTTTGATTCCTTAATCTTTTCTATAGCTCATATAAGTTTTTGCATGTGGTAACCACGAGACATAAAGACAATTCAGCTATGAGTCTATTTTAAGCTGGCAGAAAATATACTACTTGTTACTACTGACAGCTATAATGACATATCTGATGCTTGGTACCCTGTGATGAAAAGAGATCTACGAAGCTGATGGTTTTGATCAAAGTCCAAGACTAGCAACCCAGTCAGTGTAAGCCCTTCTGTTTCTGGTGAAGAATTCCTGGCTATATTTTATTATGCCAAATGGCATCATTATGAGATGAAGTAAGGTATGATATGGGGAAATAATATAAGGGGCTACTCCTACTATTTTACAGCAACCCACATAAAAACTATCTTAGGGCATGATCATCACAATGACATCCTAGTAAGGTTACCCTCCCAAAGCTCACACATTCTCAACTGCATACAAACACTCTATACTCCTGTCCCATTTCATGACTTGCTCTCACAATTACACTTTTACATTCTGTGCCACTATAAACTGATGCTGGTATTACTTGAAGTTGTCTTTTAACCTTCCCAGTAAAGATTTAAGTTATTTTTACATCACTAATACAGTGCATTCAAGTAAATCAGTGTTCTGACTTGGCTACTTACTTTTACTACCAACTTTATTTTCATGTTGGTCATTACTAATTAACTTTCTTTCAGCTTGAAATTCCTTCTTCCTTCTTTTGGTTTTTCTATGATAGAATAAAACAAATCCTGCGAATTGGAGTATTTACAGAAGATCCTGAGGTTGACACTTGGCATATCTGACTCACACATATAGCCTAAGAAATAAAATATTTTAATGTACCACCATCTCAGATTTCAAGTCCTATTACAGAGCTATTGTAATAGAAACAGCATGGAACTGGCATAAAACAGACATGTTGAGCCAGGTGGGTAATGCATACCTTTAATCTCAGCATTTAGGAGGCAGAGTAAGGCAGATCTCCATGAATTGGAAGACAGCCTAGTCTATATAGTGAGCTTCAGGTCAGCCATAGCTACATAGTGAGACCCTGTCTCAGAAAACACACACACACACACACACACACACACACACACAGAGAGAGAGAGAGAGAGAGAGAGAGAGAGAGAGAGAGAGAGAGAGAGAATAGAATTGAAAAGCCAGACATAACTCCATATACATATACAGTTTTTGATTTTTGACAGAGTAGTAAAAAATATACACTGAAGAAAAGACAGCATTTTCAAGAATGGTACTGGTAAACTGGATAGATGCATTTAGAGAATGAAAATGGATAAAATGGATTCATGTCTACCACCCTGCACAACTCTAAATGGATCTAAGGGCTCAACGTAAAACCAGATATGCTGAACCTGAAAAAAAGGAAGTGGGGATTAGGCTTGAACCCATAGGCACAAAAAAGATTTTCTGAACAGGATACCACTAGCACAGGCCTCAAGAACAACAAGGATCTTAAGGATCTCATGAAGCTAAAATCCTTCTGTACAGAGCAAAGGACAACATCATTCAAGCAAAGTGGCAGCTCACAGAAGGGGGAAAAATCTTTAATCAATTATACATCTGCTAAATGACTAGTTTCAATAATATATAAAGAACATAAAAACTGAACATCAGGAAAATAACCCAATTAAAAACTGGATGTAGAACTAAGCAGAATTCTCGCAAGAGGAAAATACAAATGCCTAAGAAATACTTCTTAAAATGTTTACCATCCTTAGCCATCAGGGAAATCTTACCCCAGTCAGAATGGCCATGATCAATATAACAAATGTCAGCACATGCTAGCAAGGATGCAGTGAAGAGGGAACATTTATTCCTTACTGATGGAGGTGAAAATTGATATAGCTACTATGGAAATCAATGTTGTGGTACCTCAGGAAGCTAAGAATGGATCTACCACAAGATCTAGCCACACCACTCTTGGGAACTTACCCATCCATGTTCATCGTTTTTCTATCATAATAGCCAGAAACTGGAAATAGCCTAGCTGTCCATCAAGAGGAGAATGGGTAATAGAAATGTGGTGCATTTATACAATAGAATACTATTCTGTTTTTAAGAAAAAAAATGAAAATTTCAGACAAATGGATACAGCCAACATCCATCCAGAGTTAACTTTGGTCAAAAATACAAATACTCCATGTTTTCTCTTATATCTGGATATTAGCTTTTAATGTTTAGATATGTGTTTTTCAATATGAATAACCACAGAGGTTAAGTAGTTTGTAAGGGACTGGGGAGGAGGAGATCTTCCAACTAAGGAGAAACAGAGTACAGTGTTATAAAGGGGTAAAGGGAAACCAGAAACAAGGATTAAATTGAGAGGAAGGAAGAAAGGCAGGGTAAAGGCGGGAATATGGAGAGTACAACACTAAAGGGCTTTTGAAAAGCCATCTGGAAACCTATTGTAGAAGCTTCCTAATATGTACATGAAAAGATTTTAATTGGAGTCAATATATAATAGGAGAGAAATGTCACAACTAGACATACCACCAACTAAAACATTTAGTGCCAGGAATGGGTTACATCTTATAAATCATTGGCCAAAGGAGCCTCATAGATCCCTTCCCAATAAAACATTACAGGGCACTGCTGAAGCTATTGGTTACTCTCCACAGCCTGATGGTAAGGCGTTATTGCTGAAGACACAATTTCCTTATATCATCAAACTTGGAAAAATCAAGCTGGTGTACAACTAGAAGCTTCACCTCTACTGACTGATTCATGTGCTCAGAAGGTTCTTTGCATGTTACTGGAGGAGAAAAGTAATGATCAATTTCACCCGGTTACAAACCTTGCTACGTACAACAAAGCTGCAGGATACACTGGTGCAATAGTGGAATAAATGTTATGCAAGTAACCATCAACTATTCTATTGGATTTAAGGACCACTCCATGGAATCCATATATGACACTGCTAAAGTGGCCAAGAACCTGAGACTAGATAGGTGATAGGTCTAGAGGAAAATCTACTATTATTCTGTTAAAGGAACATAGCAATAAAATGACTCCTAATGACATACTCCTATAGCAATAGAGCAGATCATCATTCAACCCTCCATAGAGAAGCTTCTTGCAGTAGATGGTAATCAACAAATAGATCCACAATTAAACAATATACAAACAATGAGAGACTTTGGAGCACTCAGCCCTAAGTGGGATGTTTTTATCAGAGTCCTCCCCTTACGACTCAAAGATCTATGTGGAAGAGGAGGTAGATTGTGGTGGATAACTCTAAAGAAGCAAAGTCTTCCAGACAACTCAGAGAGACTGTAACAGCCCACACAAAACTAGTTTCAAGCCACAGTGCCATCAGTGAGAAGGACAAGTAGATACAAAGTCCCACCCCTAACCAAGGAGCTATTTCCAATTGATGGATAGCTGCTGGGAAACAGAAAAGCAATTTTCTCCAATGGAGTGTTACTGGGTCTATCAACCACACCCCCGGGAATGGTCCCATGCCCAGAAACAGTGGGTCAACACAAAAATGGGATTCCATGGTATTGGTTATTTTATGTGTATGAACATTCTTTTTGTGTTTTGATAATTTTTGTCTTTTTTTTTCATTTTGTTTTTTTTTACATTGTTGTTGTTTCTTCTGTTTTATTTTTTGAGAAAGAGAAGAACATGAAATTAGGTGATGAGGTGGGGAAGATTGGGGAGGTATTAGGGGGAAGATATGATCAAAATATATTGTATGGTAAAAAATAAATAAAACTTTTTAAAAAATTTACCAGTGTTTTATAACTTAAAGATCATGGCAGTAAGATTTTAGAAAAACTACTTTCTTACATCTTGAAACCAAGATAATTGCTACTGTATGCAGAATAGAAAAGAAATCTAGTAATTTTACACTTACACTGCCACATTTTTTCTAATGGTATATTCATCCAACTCGTCATCTGAGCTACTATCGGTGGCATCAGAATCCAGACCTTCTTCGACATGTGACAACAGCCCTGTAGCAGACAGTGCAAATCTTTGGATTTCTGCAGCTGTATGTTGAGAAAAGCCATTGTTTGTATCATCCCAAAACTTATTTTCTGAAGCCAGTATGTCGACTTCTGGCTTAATTTCAGTGTGTTCAAGTAAACTATTACTCAAAATTGTTGTGGGTTCATGAAAGATCTTCATTGTGGGCAGCTGATGTTTCATAGAAAATCTCATCTGTTGACCATAGTGCTTAACAACATGCTTCGCCAGGAGCATCTGCAAGTGCTTCTGAGTTCTTCTAGCCTGGCTAAGTAAGAGTTTCTGTTTACTCACACAGTGAAGTAAACGAGCATTCACTTCCTCCTCTTTTTCAGCAGCTGAGGAACTAATAGGCACATCTGAGTGACTAAGTCCAATTTTATTTTGAGTACATTGCAATAAACCCTTTTTAATCTGAGTATCAGTGAGTTTATCCAAAAGTGCATTTTTTTGGTACCATTTACAGTTCTGCAGATGTATTTTATCTACATTAGCATCTTTGGTGAGATTAGAATCCAGGACAATTTGTATATCTTTCACGTATTGGCTTGTGGTATCTGAGAGTCCCTTCTTGATGAACTCATTCTCGGAATGAGAATGGCATATCTTACTGAGCTGAAAGCTGCTGCCATTACACAGTACGTTTTTCAGCCTACAGCAGTTGGACTCCATTGCTTTCTTTTGGCTGTAATTCTCATTATACTTACTTAGTGTTGAATTAGAACTCATTAAAAGAACAGTCTGAAAATGTTTTGAAGCCTGAGGGGAGGCAAAATGTTTTAAATTCACAAAATTAGTATTTAGAGTAGGTTCAGGAGTTGGAAATCCCAGCATCTGAGAGAAAGTGTCTCCTCCCTTAAGCTTTTCATCTACAGTTCTTGGACTTTCCATGCACACCATCTTGTCAGATTCCATGGTACTTGACAAAGATGAAAAGCAGATACCCTTTGTTGTTGCCTCCTTCAGAGCTGGGGTCATGGCGAATCCTGGAGATAATTACTGGAAGCCTAAAATTACATTTAAAAAAAATACATGATCAAAAGTCTAGGAAAAAAAAGGTTGATGCTTACACTTGCCAAGGGCAACTTTTATTGTTTGATGTTTCTGATTAAAATGAGCATGGCACCCAATATTGCCTTTATCTCACAACTTCCCACATCATCTCAATAATGAGCACACTGTTATTCTCCACCCTGACTGTGAGCCTACTATTCACAGTTTCTGTTAAAGCTGCACATTACTAGACTGGGGAAATAGTAGTATAGGACTTGTGTAACCCATGAGAGATCCTGGGTTCCATCTAGAGCAGTGCCACAAAAAAATGCACTTGCACACTGTCTCAGTAAGGGTTTAATAGCAAACACACATGGGGGTGCAAGTGTGTGCATCTCACAATCATATTATTAACAGTGTTTAGTGAAAGTCACCAGTACTTACAACTTTGAGTCTCTTAACCATACTCGAAAATGTGATTCAATTTAATCTAACAACTGTAAAAATATTTATCTTTATGAAACAATATTTTTTTCTAAAATGAAAACTTGAACAGTAGTAACTACAAGTAAAATATGCTAAATAATCTATTAATAAGAACACCTAAGTAACACAAAACATATGAGTTCATAGTTGTTAAAAAAAAAATACGGCAGTGAGAAATTGCCTAAACTGAGACATTTATTTTTCCTGAAAATCTATCTGGAATGTTTCTCCATTCTCACAAATATACATTTATTAATTATCATCGTGGAATGTACTCTTCCTCCATAGTAAATAGTGAAAACCATGACCAGTATTAATTCAAGATTAATTAATTCCAACATTAATTCCAAAGATTAACTCCAAAGTTAAAATGAATGATGCTCTGTGTCTTGACATACAGAAAAAGGCAACCTAGTACCACTAAGACTTACCAACAGACTACTCAGAGGAAAACATTATATCATTAACTATCTTAAGTTTTTAATGATACTTAATACACTGGAACTATTACACTCCATAATTTTTTTCAGCATACATGATACACTCTAATATTATGTGCACCCAAATGCTAGCTGTAACTGTATTTCCTTCATTTTTATTTACCCCAAAACTAGCACAAATGATCAAGAAAAAGAAAAGGTATAAAATTGTCTTTGTTAAAAAGCAAATAGCCAAATAGACAGTGTCTACAACACATGAAGAGTGTTAATACCTAGGATATCCAAAGAACCCCTACAAATCAGCAAAAGACACAATAATAAGGCTCTCAGGTGAGAATGTCGAAATGGTCATTTACATATACTTATCAGAGCAGTAAAAAATGTATACCAGCAAAGCAAAAGTCCAAGTTTCCAAACACCAAACTGACAAAAATAATTCAAGCTGAAATACCACTTATGATGAGGAAGTAAGTAAGCAAAATTTCTCACTTCTACTGAGGCTACAAGTTGGTTGGTTAACTTTTACATAAAATAGAAAATATCTTGTCACAGATATATAAACAATAGTTACAATGGCAAAACAATAATCCCAAATGACTTAGATATAAGACAAAACAAAAGAGGAAAAACAATAAAACACTAGGGAATAATATATAGAAATTAAAAAAGTATCAGAATGGAATGACTTTAAAATTTTTTAAACTTTTAAAACTTCTTAATGGTAAGAAGAAAAAAGAAAGGGTAGGTATACACACATTAGTTTTATAAAGCATATCATGTATATGGATGTCCATGCTTATACTTAATAAAAAGTCAACTAGAAAAATACCCACCATACCTGTATTGGTAGATGCCTCAAATTCCATGAAAGAGAGGTAAGAGTAATAGTAATAAGAGGATTTTCATTTTCATTACAAATTTTATGACTTGGGAAAAAACAACAAATGTAAAACGAATAAATGTTAATGGTTAACTGGATGATAAAAATAAAGATGTTTGTATATTCATACATGCTTTATAATGTCTCAATGTAAAATGTATTTATAGTCTGAAAGTATATTTATTTACAGTCTGCCTTCAGATTTGAATTATCCCAATATTAATACAATTTTGTGTAACTAAGCAATGAATTCTAAATATAATACTCACTTCATCCTAAATTTTAAAGGAAAAATGAAAATAACAAGATTTTTGTTTGCAATTCACTCTGTTTTTTTTTTTTTTTTTTTGGTTTTTCAAAGCAGGGTTTCTCTGTATAACAGCCCTGGCTGTCCTGGACTCGCTTTGTAGACCAGGCTGGCCTTGAACTCACAGAGATCCGCCTGCTTCTGCCTCCCAAGTGCTGAGATTAAAGGCGTGCGCCACTACCGCCCGGCCTCACTCTGCTTTTAATGGGAATAAAAACAAAATACAGAACTTAAGGGAAGTGATGGTGAGATGGCTCGGTGGATAAGAGAACTTACTCTTGCAGAGGACCCATTTTCTGTCCCCAGCACCTACATGGGGCCATTCACAACTGCCTGTAACACAAGCTCCAGAAGATATGAAGCCTTTCTTCTGGGCTCTAAGGGTGCCTCCAACACATGTACATACAAACACAAATACATGTAAATAAAAAATTTTTAAATTAGGGCAAAAAAAATCTCTCAGGATTTAAATGATAATTTGATCAACAAACTGACATATACCTTGTAATCTAGAAAGACCCATACTAGTATGTCTCTTACCCCACTCATATTTCTCTCAATCATTTAAACAAGATGCTATATGTATAATATATCATATATAAACATGTATTAAACAAGGTGATATATCCATATATATAGCTTCTTGCTTATTAATAAGTTTATATAAGTGGCTTGCAGCAGAGACTATAATGTAAAATATCATGAGGCAAGAGAGTCTTAGGTAAAGATGAGGGAAAACTACAAGCAAGCAGGGTAAGAGCATGCTTTTAAGAATAGAATAAAAATAGAAGGAAACCAATGCAGATTAAAGTGGCTGAGGCCCACTTACGGTAGAAAATGAAAATATATAGAGAAGCTTGTGAGATCCCTGCTATAGTAGACTGCTTCCAAAATGACCCTAATAATCATCTACTGGCATTCATATCTGGATAATCTCTCCTCTTGTGTATGAACTAGACTGAGTACTGTACTTAAGGTGACAAAATCCAGCAAAAATAATAGACTATGACTTCTGAGATTAAGAAAATGAAGAGATTGACTCTTCCATCTATTGTCATTCCCCTTCATAAAGAAGCTAACTGGTAGTCTGTGAGCTGGAATGACCATGTGGCAAAGACAGGTCTCCCCACAGGTAGCTTGAGTGACCTGGGAAGCAGGTTTTTCCCCACTTGAGCCTGAAGATGACAGCAGCACGTGCTAACCTGAACAGAGCTGATGAGAAGGCCTTGAGAGAGCCAAGACAAGATGCTGCAAAGTAATGTTTTAGACAGCTGGAGGGCTTCTGTTACCCATGAACAGACAACTACCTTAAGTTATTTTGTATTTCAGATTATACTATAATAGCATCTTATATCTATATTGGCCAGGAAGACTTTTAGATTACAGTCTCTGAAAGGGAAAGCCCAGCCATGTCACAATCCCTATCTAAAATTACCATAAGGTTCTTCTGTGCATGATTTCCAATAGTATCCTTATTTGAAAAAAAAAAGACTTAAGCAAAAATAAGTCTCTGAAATGAATAATCAAAAGAAACTCATGAAAATATTTATATTTCTTTTAAATAAAAATGGTTAGTTTGTGCTCATTATGGTTTTAGTGTAAGATATAAGTAGATTCATTTAAATCCTTTAAATTTTCTATACATACATCACATATACTTGTTTTTCTATTTCCCAATTGAAAATAATTCTAAAATATCACTTTTGCCTACTTTCATATTATGTAAGGTATTATCTAGCTCTTACAAGCTCTAGTAATGCTTAGGCTGCTGCTTTTGTAATTATTATATGAAAAAACAATGTGACCAGGCAGATACTCTATAAATATCTGCTGACTCAAGGAGCAGTTGGCCCTGTATTTAGAATAAAATCTAAAGTTACCATTTTCATGGCCTACAAAGTACTGCATTGTCAGGTCTCTGCCTAATTCATCTTCTACAATTTTCTTCATGGATTAATGGCTTTGTGTTAGTCTTGATAACCAACAAGTGACAATACTTGTTATTTTGTAAGTGTGAAGAATCTAATCGTTATGGTAAGATGAATAACCATCTTCATTCATCATTCTGAGCTAAGGTCACCTCATTAAAGCTCCACCCTGACCAATATATTTAAAACAGCTATGGTCCTTCTCTCTGGGACTGCTTTATTATTCTTCACATAGCCCTACCATTAGCAGACACTCTCTTATATTCTGCAAGGGAATACAGTTGAAGGGCAGGTCTTTGTTTTTTCAGATTTATGTTGTGTTATGTGTATGGGTGCTTTCCCTGCCATGTATGCCTGTGTAGTGTGTGTGTGTGTGTGTGTGTGTGTGTGTGTGTGATGCCTGTGGAAGACAGAAGAGGGTGTTGGATCCCGTCAGCTGCCTTGTGGGTGCTGGGAATTGAACCTGGGTCAACTGGAAAAACAGTGAATGCTATTAACCACTAGGCTTTAGCCCCCAAGGGCAAGTTTTAGTCTATGCCCTAAGCTCCCAGCACTAGAATACTGCTTGGGCAATGTTCTTGTTATATACAGGATTCATGGGGTTAGATATAGTAAACTTACTTAATTACTATTTTAACAATGACTATACAATCACAGCAATATAAAAATGGGAGGATGTGACCCAACCAAGTATGGCTTATTTCTTCAACTCAAGACAGGTTCGACTTTTTTTTTTAATCAATCACCGAAATTCACCTTATCAAGGACTTTTTTTTTTTAATGAGATCACATATAGTAAAAGCAATTCACAGAGTGTAAAATCTATTTGTATGAAAAAAAAAGAACTCATGAAATTTAGGAAAAAGAAAAGAATTTTCTTAACCCAGCAAAAAAATCAGTTTATATCAGAACTGACAGTGCATGAAAAATTCTCTTGCCCTACAACTGGGAATGAAGCAAAATATTCTCATCATTCATTTTTAGTGTCATACTAGAGGACCTACTAAGTACATTGTGGGAAGAAAAGGCAAACAGATTAGAACATAAATCTCTCTATTAACACATCATATGGTTTCTACATAGAAAATCCCAAGGAATCTACAAAATGTCCTCCTAGAACATTAGCCTAACAAGCATGTAGTCAGGTTACAGACACAGACAAAACACTAAACCATTTGAACTTCATAATCACAGATGTGAAAAGCCAGGCCAGACACAGAACATTTAAAAACAGTAATAACTCCAGTATTTCCTGTGATGGCTAATCTTGGTTCTCAACTTGACTACATCTGGAGTCAATTAAAGATGAAGCAGCTGGGCACACCTCTGAAGGATTTTCTTGATTATATCATGTGAGGTGAGAAGACCCACCTTAAATTGGGGCAATGCCTTCTGGTTGCAACCTACACAGAAGGAAGGACATGGAAGAAGGAAGCTTTTGCTTCTTGCCTGCTTGCCCTTGTTCTGGCTGGAAAGTTCATCTTTCCTGATGTTGCTGAGGCATTCCTTTGCTGGTATTAGAATCTGCTTCTTCCTGATTCCAACAGGAACAGACAGAACACCAGCTGAGATATCCAAACTTATAGATTGAACAAATACTGCTGCACTCTTGGCCTTTCCAATAGGAGACAGTTGTTCAAACAGCCAGACCACAGCCTTTAAGCCACTCTAATAAATTCCATATTCTTTTTCAGTCTATTGGCTCTGTTCCTCTAGAGAACTCTAAATAATACACCTCCCAAAAGAACAATTCTAATGCCTCCAAAAGTACATAGCAGTATTCGCATAGCCCCATGGAAAAGATTGGTTTACACAGGGACCTGGGTTCCCATTCTAGTAACAACAAAACAAATTTAACCAAATGTGTGTGTTCCATACACTAAGAAATATGAAAACAAAGAATATCCAGATGATTTACATAAATGCACTGCACACTTGGAAGAGACTACTCGACATTGTTATGATCATACTCTCCTCAAAATGACTTGAGATTAAACATAATTTTAACCAAATTTTGGAAGAATTTCTATTGATAATGACAAGCCGACTAAAATGATTTACAGTCAAAAGAACTAAAACAGCCAAAAATAATTCTGCAAAGGAACACAACCTGAAGGACTCACACTGTATACTGATATTTGGTTAAGAAAGAGTGCTGTACTGGCCTAGAATAAGCATACAGAAAAAAGGAATGAAACAGATCAGAAATATGCCACTACACACATGCAATATTTTGGGAAGAGAACAATTCAGTGTAGAGGAAAAATGAATCTCAACACATACTTCATACCATATATGAAAATGATCAGATTCATCAAAATGAGTCAATGGCTTACATGTAAGACCTAAAAATTTTATAACATCTAGGAGGGAAAAGAGGAAGAAAAATTTTATAATATTTTACTTGAAGATTTTTTAAGATATGACACCAAAATATTCATAAGAAAAAAATTGATTAATTGAACTTTCCCAAAATTAAGTAACAAATACAACAGCCTTTTTAATTTTTATTTTTTGAGATATAGTCTCACTGTGTAGCTCTGGATGGCCTGGAACTCTGTAAATAGACCAAGCTGGCCTCAAATTTACAGAGATATGCCTGCCTTGTAAAGTTCTAGAATTAAACACATGGGTCACCAAACCTAGCCAAAAAAAAAAAAAAATTAGTATTTAAAACAGTAGTCTTAAATCACTGAGTTTTAAGTCATTCATGTTATCTCTGAATGATGGTTCCAACCATAATACAGTTTTTAATTAATTTATTCTTAGTTGAATATACTTCATTAACATGCAAAATAGATAATTGGATAAAAGCTAAATATACAAAACTTGTAATTTTTAAAGCACAAAGTAGTGAACAGTGATATAAATTTACCTCAAGTTCATCCTTCAGTTCAATATAATCACAATTATTTCATAGAACTTCATTATTTCAAAGAACTTCAATGTGTATCCTTTATATAATGCAACTTTATAAAGGCAGTAAGACTTTAACCACAAATAAAGCCATCTGTTTTTCATTGAGCATATAGCAATCAGCCACAATTGAGTGGTTATGAATGATAGCTAGAAAGCTGATTTCTTAAAAAATAAAATTAAAATGCATAAATTATGGACATAAATCAACTTGCCTTTTTACAGGCAGAAAAGTTACTGAGTCATAAAATAATTGTCTTCCTTAGGTAGAACCTAGACTCTGCATCTCCATTTAGTATATATTCAATCTAGAAATCAGCAATTCATTGACTTAAATGTAAAATTTCCATATGTAAACACTTCTGATACTATCCTAAATACTAGAAAGATGCAGTAAGCATGACAAGAATTCTACCCTCACAAAGTGTATATTTACAGGAATATGCCACAGAAAAGAGAAAGGAGGGAGGGTGAGAGACTTTATTTTAAAGAACAAATAACTTTTTTAAAAAGCTACATGTAAAAGGTGGTTATAAGATAAATGTGTTAATCTGAATATATTTGAATAGTTGGTCACCGGTTAGTGGAACTGTTTAGGAAAGATTAGGAGGTGTGGCCTTGTTGGAGGAGGTGTGACACTGGGGGCAAGCTTTGAGGTTTCAGAAGTCCACTCCATCTCCAGTGTCTCCACCTCTCTGTCTTTCTTGTGCTTGTGGATAGAAATGTGAACTGTCAGTTACTGCTGCTCCAGGGTCTGCTGCCTGCTGCTGTGCTCCCACCACGAAGGCCACAGACTCAAATGCTTTAGACCCAAAGCTCTCTTTTTCATAAATTGCCTTGGTCATGGTATCTTATCACAGCAATATAAAAGTAAGTAAGACAATGAGTAAATACAATGTCCAGTAAATAAAGGTTTTGTAAGTGTTATGACAGCTAGAGTATAAAGCATGTTTCTATTGACACCAGGATAAATTCAGATGTGTGGATGAAGGTGGACCTCTCAAGGTTCCTCTCTTGGTGATATCTGCTCTAAGATCTCAAACAATACCAAGTTCATAAGAATCTAGTGATGTATTCCTTTTGCTCCAAAGAGATGTCATAAGCTTTGGGCAAGAATAAGTTTGGGCCAGGTGTGGTGGAGCACGCCTTTAATCCCAGCACTCAGGAGGCTGAGGCAGATGGATCTCTGTGAGCTCAAGGCCAGCCTGGTCTACAAAGTTGAGTCCAGGACAGCCAGGGATACACAGAAAATCCCTGTCCTGAAAAACAAAACAAAAAAGGAGTAAGTTTAGTGTCCTTATGGGAAAAAACAGAAGCTATGCCTAGAACACAATGACTACAGAAAGAAAAGAAAGTAAGAGCAGCAGGGTAGTAGATAGAGCCAGACCACCGATTTATACGTCACTGAAGCAGTCAGTAGAAATTTAGCTGAGAAAATAATTTGATCTGATTGCTTTGAAAGAAAGAAGACAGAAAGGAAGGAAGGAAGGAAGGAAGGAAGGAAGGAAGGAAGGAAGGAAGGAAGGAAGGAAG
>CAJQZJ010014103.1:2401809-2445322 GCA_907164525.1 Lophiomys imhausi | reverse complement strand
AAGGAAGGAAGGAAGGAAGGAAGGAAGGAAGGAAGGAAGGAAGGAAGCTAGTTAGTTCACACTAGCTATTCTATAGAAAAACTTGGAATGCAGAGGAACCAAAGAGGCAGCTACTGAATCAATGCAAGCCAAATTACTTGCTTGGACTAGTGAGGTATTAATAAGAATGAGAAAAAAAAATCAACCTAAATATGTTTCAAGGTAGAGTCAGCAAATTTTGATGATCAACATTTTTCAGAGGTAAAAAGGAAGGAAGGAGGGAGGGAGGGAGGGAGGGAAGGAAGGAAAGAAGGAAACCAAAAATGACCCTTGGCTTTCTAGCTTGAGCAAATTCATGGTCAACGATAATATTTTTGAAGCAAGACAAAGTCGGGAACTATTTTTTTTCTTTTTCAAGTACTGTTTGGAGCACATTATGTTTGAAGTATGCAGCAGCCACCCAAGTTCAAGTTAGAGAGTATAATTAGAGACCGTTCTTGGAGAAGTCATGGCATATGAATAGTATTGAAAGCCAAGGATCAGGAGTTTACCTAAAGAAAGGATAAAAACAGGGAAAGGAGCCAGGACCAAGACTTAGTAACGTGTATGTGAAAGGGAGCAAGCTACAAGAGAAGAATGGCCCTCAAAAGAGAATGAAGATATCATCACTAAGAAACAACAAAATTGAGGAGTGAGTACAATCAAGACAGACAAGTATTCAAAAGTAATGTAACACCAGGTCAAAGAAGAACACGAAAAGTTATTAAGGATAATACTTTCTAAGAATCTGTTGGAAAGTCTCCTGGGTTTTGGTTGTGTGTAGTTAACTATAAATTAAAGACAGGCCAAGCTCCAGTCTTCTCTAGAGTTCCACCTTACAGAAAGGGAAATACCCCAACCCTCTTTTCCCATCCTTTCCAATACCCAAGGCACAGAATCACTAACCACCAGACTATTCAGTATCATTTTATCAAATGTCTGACATCTTATTAAACATTTTATTAGAGTTCATTTTACTCAGTGTATTATATCCAACTTTCAATTAAAAATATTATAAGGTACTCTAAGAGGGAAAATAATATAGTTTTTAAAAAAGGGATCACCAGATAAGGAATTTAAAACCATAATTAATAACCAATTGACTGTTAATCAGGGGGGAAAGACAACATACAACAGGTAAGTAATGCATGTAAGGTCTCTCATTAATTAACAAAGAATCATAAAGAAATACTACAGTATAAAAACACAGTGTCAGGGCATAAGAGACAGCTGAGCAAGGAAAGGTGTTTGTCCCAAAGACAAAGGCCTGAGTTCAATACCCCAAGACCCTCCCAATGAAATGAGAGCACCAACTCTTGCAAATTGTCCTCTTACCTCCACCTGTTTTCAAAGCTTGCATGCAAGTGTATGTATGTACACAAGCACACACACAGTACACAAATAAGTAAATAAAGCAAAGCTGCCTTCAATGGACTAATTAGTAAATGTGGTACAAAACTCTGAATATAAAAGACATACCAATAGAAAATTCCAAATTGTCAAAACAAAAAAGACTGAAGAAAAAAATTTAAAAGCAAAAAAACTAGCAGAACAAAAATCCAAGTGTGGAACATCATAGGATAACTACAGAAAGGGAATATATATATATATATGATATTATAAAAGAAACCACAGAAGTAATAAATCTAACTAATAACTTCCCCAATCCATATAAGACACCAAACCAAATATTAAGGAATCTCAGAGAAAATCAAGCAAAAAAATATCAAATCAATTCATATAATTTATGTCTCTTAATAAATTAAATACCGTGTTCAAGTATTACATGAAATTATGTTACTTAATGCATAACAGTATGTTCATAACAAATAATATATTTAAAATTATGTAGTAAAACTTATCATATTTGCATGTGTTTGTAGTGTAGGCTATCATACTCGGTCTCACTTGTACTAGGAAAGGTCTCTATGACTTAGCTCTACCACAAGCCTGTGATTTTAGAGACAGGTTCTTACATGTGGCACTGAATGGCCTCAAATTCGTAGTCCTCCTGCATCAACCTGCATAGTACGGCTAGGGTCTTTTTTTTTTCTTTTCAGTTTTTCAAGACAGGGTTTCTCTGTGTATCCTTGGCTGTCTTGAATTCACTTTGTAGACCAGGCTGACCTCTAACTCACAGAGATCCACCTGCCTCTGCCTCCCAAGAGCTGGGATTAAAGGTGTACGCCACCACCACCCAGCTTTTTTTAGTCAGTAAAAATTTCTTAGTGAGATAGTATATAATCTTTATGTGTAGCAAATCTTCAAAAATCCAGAGTTTCTTTACGATGGTCTTAATGTAGTAAGAGCCTCATTTCAAATGCAAGTCTGTGTGGTGAGGGATTACTGTACTATATAGTACAATGTAAAACATATTATTCCTTAAATAACCAGGAGTCAACCACTAACTACACAATTTCAATTCACAAATGCATCTTAACCAAATATATGTATATTTTTAGGGACCTACAGTAGTCTACCCAATACAGAGAGGACAAATTCCAACAATTTTCTAAAAAGCATGTTGATCATTTCTAATGGGGCAGGGTGATCTTATCTAGGTAAATCTAAAAATCTCTTTCTAACTACAAAAATATTGTATTCTACAATTCCAGACACCACTACTATTGGTAGGGATTATTTCTTTTGAGTACACCCTAGATACTCAAGTATAATGCAGCAGTTGCCCAAGAAGTTTAGTCCAATGACATCAAAGGGAAAAAAACTGTTTTTGAAAAATAAACATTTTCTAGTCAAACACACGCACTAAAATATCAAGCTAATAAGATTTTTTTAAGTGAATACTACAAGCTTAAAAACTATCAGTAGTCTTTGAAAGAAAACAGCTACATAGTTTTGACTGACTCTATTATCAAGAGTTCTTGATAATCCAAAAACCAATTATATTTCATTTTCACAACAGATTTTTCAGCTTACATTTCAGTTTAAATTTTTTAAAAATTTCATTAGTATCTTGGAAGACAGAAACTTTATGGTTTTGTGAGTAGTATTAAAAGAGTTTATCTCAAAACTATTATAAACAATCTGTCAAGTAAATAATCCTTAAACAAATAACCCAGATTCAAACATATGCTATTCTTACAAGACACACAAAGTCACAAGAGATTTTTCTATAGGATAATAAAAACTTAGAAATTAAATAATAAACACTTTTCGGTCACCTTTTCCTTATTTTAGTGTATATTAATTTCATTATTATAAAACCAAATTAATCCATCAAGAACAATGGCCTGGATTATACAGTTAAATCTATACTGTAAATTCTAAAATTTAAGCCTACAATTTAATGCTAAGGGCATCCACTGAGAATAAGTTGTACTATTACAAATACAAGGTTTTGCCTTGTCCCCAGGATGTTTTCATTAGTTGCTTAAGCTGCACTTTTAAGATTCCTAGTGCATTCATATTCATGAGTCTAGCATTAACTAAATGTAATCTATTCCTCTGGAGATCATGAAACCTAACAAAAGAAGTTATCTTTCAAAATCTGCATTTACATAGTGGGATAACTGCCAAGACAATTACTGCTCGGTTTGTTCAGACACTTAGTAATCAAATCTTTACTAGCTAATAAATTACATTTCAAATCATTTCAAATTTCAAATGATTTTTGACATTTCCTGAAGAAGTTATTTAAATACTATCTAGTCTTCCTACCTTCACACTTGAATTTGATAATCTAGATAAGAACCACTTTTACTCCTGAAAAATGAATATTAAAATCTGATTTCCTATCCCTGGTATTGCTTCAGACTTTTGTTACGCTCTATATTCTAGAATGCAAACAAACATTCCATACTGTCTTTGGAAAATATTCTCTCCAATTTTACTTCTGAACATTAAATTTACTTTTAACTGTAATTTTAATAAACCCTATTTATTCTCTTAAATGCAGAGTAAAACACACACACATTCACCTAGAAAAATAAAAATAAAAACAGCTACCAACAGTTGAGAGGGGAAAAACCCAGAAACAGGGTCATTCGTATTTCCACATATATGACTTAAATATTTCATTAAATTAATCCATGCTAATAAGGAAAAGTAACTAACAAAATGTGAGGTACTCTCTTTTTGTCTTTCCATTTATTTTGTTGGGGGAGGGGTGCTATGGTGGAGGTCAGAGGACAGTTAGTAGAAATGGGTGGTTCTCTCCTTCTACTGCTGGGTGGCAGGATCCAGCTCAGGTCATCAGACTTAGTGGCAAACACCTATAAGCAAATGAGCCATCTCACTGGCCAAAGTTGGGCTTTTAAACAAATATAAAAGAATTCATTTTTTCTAACTTGTTCTTATAAAGGCAAAATACAATACAAGAACACTTAAAGAATGAGTTCATATTGGTTGAATTTTTGTCTCACAGAACTAGGAACTGGGGGCTGGAGAGCTGGCTCTGATGTTAAGAGCACATACTGCTCTTCAGAGGACCTAAATTCAACCCCAACACCCAGGTAGGTTGGCTCAGTCGCCTGTAACTCCATCTCCAGGACACCAAATGCCCTCTTCTGGCTTCCACAGGCATGGCACTCACACACACACACAAACACACAGGCATTCAGATATACATGGCTTTTTTTTTTTCTTTTTAATGTTTTAAAGTATCAAAAAAAAGGAATTAATGAAAGCCATAAATACAAAATATAGCACACTTCCAGATTTCTTTATGCAGTATTTTGGGGGATTCTCAGTTTGCCACAGAAAGCCCTGCAGTAACTGGCATGAGCTGAATACAGTCAGCTCAGCAGTTTGTAGTCTATGATGTTCATAAGCATGGGCTTCTTCCACTTTGAAAACTATGCCTAAAAAGGAATTCTCTTTGAAGACTAAAGGAATTTAATTAAAGATAAAGCAACTTGGGTGGCCACATAACAGATCAAACAGCTCATACTTGAAGAATTATTGCTATTCTGCTGTAATTGCATGACTCATAAGAATACCAATGAAGTTTTTCCTATGTACATAAATTTGGCTGCAGAAGTTTACATTTAAAAGTGCACTATCACGTTGGCTCCATCTATTCACTGTGGCGATTTACCCCCACACAGCTCAGCACTAATTAATGACCCTACCACCAAGTACAGCTTTGGGGTTATTTTTTAACTACTAAAAACATACTTAACTCTGGGTCTTATAGAGTTGAAAAATAACCTGAAACATCGCAAAGTTCATGAACAATTTAAAATAGTAACACATTTTTAGTGTTATAAATAGCAGAATTTTTGTATCAATATAGAAATAAGTGTTTTTGAAAATATAAAAATAACATTTAGTATTAAAATTTTCCATTGTGCCAAGCAAAGTCCCAACATGAAAGAAACAGAAAGATATGTTACAGGCTATATGTTACAGGCTAGCTTGGACTACAGTGTGACTCCCACTTCCTGGCTGACTCAGGTCTCACAGTGACATACTGTCTTTAAAAGGAAAAAAGAAAAACTCCACTATGAATTATCTTCAGTTTTCTTTATACACTATCAACTGGCAAGTATAATGATATCACTTCTACTAACATGTTTTTATCTTTCATGACTATGAAAGAAACAGAATCCTGTTTAATATCCATTTAGCACAACATTTAAGAGAAAACAGGGAAATTTTCGAAAATTATATAGCTTCTTTCTCTTTCTAAATATAACATACTGAATAAAAATATGAAACATCTATGAGTTATTTTGTATGGTTTTCTATTACAGTACTGTAATGAAGCAAAGACTTCAAGAACAGATCAAAGACGCACATTAATCGTAAACTGATTGCTAATTCCCCACTGTCATTTGCACTACAAAGCAGCCTCATTACTTGCTGTAGCAATTTGATAAAGCAGATCAACACCAACCTTAAATACGAATCTAAACCTAAAGGAAGCAGCTTTCTGCTTCTTCGATTGACACCTAATATAGTAAATACAGACAGACTTTATGGGAAATGAACAAGAAATATCAGAACCCTTGAAGACATCATGACAACAATGGCTCACCACAGGTAAATTTATGTGATAGACTAAAGGGCAGCAAAGGGTGCCATCGACAGTAGCAAGTGGGCTGTCAACAACTGAAATTAAAACAAAGAACTCGAGACACTAACCATCTTTTTCTCTCAGAATCTGAGAGAGAAATTAGAATGATCAGAATGAAATTTTCACATTAGCTCCTTGGAAGAGTAATACATGAGAAAAAGGGGTGAAACTGTAATGATATAAGCAGAAAAACAGATGAGGATTTTGGATATACCATGCTTAAGACAATGGGAGGTTACTTAACACCATGGGACATTTAATAGAAAAGTAATAAGATCAGTGAGGCCTACCCCTGAGGAACAAGCACTCACTCACTCACTACACCATCAACTATGTACTCTTAAGACAAAAAAGGAAAAGAAAATTTCCTGACTTCTCATGGATTTTTTTTTTAAAGTTAAAATATTAGCAGCCAATTGGCAAGTTTTTATTGTGCAGCCACTACTTGATACAATGCATGTAAATATGAGACAGCTTTCTCTCCAGTACCTAACCGTGTTAGGAAATACCATAGATACCACATTCATGTCCCTTGGTGGGTAGGGTGAGGTGGGAACAGAATGCAAATTAAAACTTTTCCACATAAAGCCAATACTGAGTGATGAACAAAGATATGACAGGGGACATTTTCATACTTCTATGTGAGTAAATGAAAACCACATTCTCAAAGTTGAGAATGTCACAAAAACATTTAAAAAAAGAAATATCGACTTCGACCCAGTAACTCCTCTCCTACAACTCTAACAGGGAAGGGGAAGTATATTATTTCAAAGACTTATATAATAAAACTTACACAAAACATTTTTTTAAAAATCCCAATAAAAAAACTTAAAATATACTCATATGAAACGATAAACAGCTATTAAAATTATTTTTCAAAGAATATTGTTATTTAATAATATTTAATGTTTCTGCCTTAAAATTAACTAAAAACGTATGACCCCTACGGAAAATTACACACAGATGATAAATACAAAGTTTTCCAGACAATTTTATTAAAAAGAGTAATTAGCAGCTGTTCTTTGAAAAGACACCTATTACCAAGCTCTTGTAAATGTGTTATTGGCCAAGATTATGAGTTTCACATTTAAGACAATTATTCTATAAAGGCTGCGAAAGGGGGAATAATAATAACCTCTGTAGATCAAAACTCCGAAGTGATAGCAGACCTTAACATTGATCTTTCAAACTGTGAAAAGAAACTAAAGTTACAGCAGTTAGGAGATGGCACACGCTCCTAATGTCAGCTGTACATGTACCTAGACTACACATCAAGTTCTGAGGCCAGCCTGGTTACATGCCCAGAAACAAAACAAAAAGTGCAACCCCGATCTGGAGAAAACCAAATATATCTTATTTCACGGCTTATGGTTAACATTCCGAACATATGCTGGCTTTGTGTTTTGTTACACCACTACATTACGTGTAGATTTACGTCCACTAACACAAGGCACGTGATCTTCATTACTCTCTTTTAAGGCAGGGACCATATTACGAAACGGTTTACTAGAGGAAACTGATGTATCAGCAAGGCTGTGACTTGCCCAAGGAAACAGCTAGTTAGTCTCTGGAAACCGCAGAAATCAACCACCCGCGTTAAGCCTCTTAAGCAATCTGCGTTCCACACCTGCACTTTTTTTTTTTCGTCTTCACTGTCGAATTATTTTTAGAGCTACTTGTCCTACCCCCAACCCCTGCCTGTTTTGCTAGTTGTGCTCAGGAACAGTTTCGGGAAAGTTATGAGACGAACAAACTCGCCCCCACCAATCAAGACTTAAAAACCTTTCTACAGACACAAAGTTAACTAGTTGGAGACGGGCGGCGGCCAAATCTTTTTAGTCTCTCCAACACATACAGCTTTCAAGATGGGGGAACCAAAGCCAGGAGGTGAGTCCCACAACTCTAACCTCCCCTGAACCCGCTATGGGAAGAGCAAGGGCAGGGAAACAGCCACAGGGTCTTCTCCGGGAAAACCGGGGACGCCCACGCAGCGCATGCTCCTCGCACGGCAGAGCCCAACAGCTCCTTCCCCCGCGGTTCGAGACCACGCAACACCTCCGGCGTGTACTTCTTCCGACCAAACGCTACTTCTCTCTCTTAGACCGAGGCCACCCCTCGGCACAAGCTGCAACACGAACTCGGACGTGTCGCCCCTTGGATAAATCACTACAATACCTTCCATCCCAAACAATTCCAAAGGCCAAACCCATTAACGTCCTCAAATAAGCAAAAATAAATGTTGCCGCTAACGCCGATAGCTCGGCTCAGCGTTAGACCAAGCAAGCACCACACCGCGCTCCCAACTCCCGCTTCTGAATCCAGCTGCCCAGGCCGGGGGCGGACCCAGGTGGGGGGGGGGGAGAAACCCACGTGTTCTGCCTTCTGCGCACGCGCCAGCCAAAACAAAAGGGAGGCCTGCCAAGCCACGCCCCTGCCCCACGTGACTCGAGTCCAGGCCCGCCCCCGGCCCCGCCCTCCCCTCCCCGCCGTGTCTGCCAAGGCTGTTAGGTTTAGCCGTTTAAATTTGGCTGCGGTCCTGCCCCTGCCCCAAAGCACGGTCCGGTGCCGGGGCCTGGAGTCCAACGGCCAGGACAATTCGGGGTGCAAGGGGACTGCCCGGCGGACGCCGAGCCCGCGAGTCCACCCCGGCGGTCTTCTCCGCTCTTCCCGCCCCGCGCCGCCGCCGTCCCCCGCTGAGGAAGACCCACCCCCCCCTCTGCCCGCCGCTGCGACGCCGGCCACTCGCCTGCTGGGGCACCCTGGCTGCCCTCCGCCGCCGCACCTTCGGTCCGGCCGTGGTGGGGGCCGCCGAGGCGATCTCTAGCTGTCCGCCCGCCACCCCCCACCCGGGCCGCCGCCGACTCGTCTCCAGAGCGCGCCCCGCTCCCGCCCCGGCTGACGCCGCCGCCGCGGTTTAACAGTCCGCCCGCTGCCCGCAGCTCCGGGCGCTCGGGGGACGGAACCCTGCAGCGGAGGGGGGAGGCGGGGGAGGGCGGGGCCCGGCGCCGGCCAATGGTAGCGGGGGAGGGGCGCGCCATGCAAATGAGACGGGCGGCGGGGGAAACCCCGGCGGGGGCGGGGCCGGCGGAAGCGGCGGCGAGCGTTCTGAAAGCCGCATGTGCGCTGTAGGGCCGAACCCTGCCGGCTCCGAGTGCGTTCGGCCCCGCCGCCGCTCCGCGCTCTCTCCACTCCGGCGCCAGCTGGGAAACTGCCGGGCGACTTCCCACCCCCGCACTGCGGTATCTCTAGGTCTGTGACAGGAAAATAAGACTCGGGGGAGGGGGACACTCGGGGCTGCGTGTCCCTCTCTGCTCTTCTCCGCGCGCCTTGGCATCGGGGCCATCAGGGCCAGGCCGAGGGTTAGCAGCCTTCCTTCCCTCTGCTGCCCGGACCCTTGACCGCTCGGTGCATTTGCTTGTGTTGGTCCCAGGCTCCAGGTCATACTCTATCGGACCTCCGACGGACCTTAAAATAAATAGGTGACAGACCTGCCTTGGATACATTTGAGTGAGTTTATGATTGAGGAGGGGTGCAGCACTTAACTCTCCTCTGCGGTATCGCAGACCAGCGGGGTTTTATATAAAACAGTTGACTAGAAACAAAAACATCTCCGAGAGTCTTTCACCTGGCCCAGCTCGCCCACCACCGCTGTTAACCGCACTGGGACATTTCCCCAGACTTGAACTTGATGCTTAAGGAAAAAAAACGATAACCTAAATATAGCGCCTTAGATAAAATAGACGCTTTGCTAAGCAGATTTTCACTGGAGCGCTTTAGGAAGTGGAAGGCACTAGAATTTTACATCGGTTCATCATTTCTACTTTATTTATTTGGAAGTTATTACAGGACAGGGCCGTGGCAGAAGCGTAAAAGACTGAGGTCATAAGGAAGCAGTACCTAGACTTAACGGAATTGGAAAAGTAACTGCTTCTCTTTCTAGTACATCAATACATTGCTGAAATAATTTTTATGATAAACTGCCTTAATTAGGGACAATAGTTAGAACAATAATTGCCCAAAATGGGTCAACAGTGGCATTTCAGGAAATAGTTTGCCTTCATTGGATTAAAAAAGCATGAACTAACAGTAACAGTGTGTTGGAGGAAAAATTAAACACCTACTGGATATTTGTCATATTTAAAGGGCTATCAAAGCTCCCGAGTACAGAAACAGAAAATGTGTAAAATATTTAAATAAAGGATGTGGTAGGGTCTAGATTAGGGTGTGGATTGGTGGCACATGCTTTTAATCCTAGGCAGAGGTGGGCCACCCGTGTCTACATAGTGAGTTCCAGGACAGCCATAGCTATTACATACTGAGACCCTGTCTAAAAACAAAAGCAAATTTGCATGGTGGAAGTGGTAGCAATTTGAGCAGTCAAGAGTGTTAGTAATTCTAAGCAATCTTACCAATTCTAAGATCCTGGATTCAACTGGGCATTCATTTTAAAGGCTTCATGCAAAAAAGAGAGGTATCAATAACTCAGGAAATGGTATCCTTAAGTGGAGGTAATATATATCATACTACTGGAACAGAAAACAACATTGTCAACTAGATTAAGTCATGAATGACAAGCACTTGCCTAGCATCAGTGAGGGAGGCCCTGGGTCCAATCTCTCCCATACTAATGGGTGACAAGGAATTCAAATTTAAAGCTGAGGTAATAGTAGAGTCATAAAATTTCTCCAGCTACAGTTTGATCCTGTGAAATAATTGTTTATTACCAAAGCAAAATCCTTGAAAGTTAACCAAATGTGTACAGAGAACATATTTTGTGATGATATTTATATTTGTAAAGGAGACAAAGCAGTAAACAGAGTCCCTGTCTTTGCATTGGAAAATACAGAAATGCCCAAGTTTTTAAATATATTATCTAATTTGATCCTCAAACTTGGTAGGAAATAGGTTGTTTTCCAAATACTCAGGGTAATTCTTGTATCCTCCACTAGCCTCAGCCATAGATATTTCAATCTATGAACCATCATGTATGTAACACTTTTCTCTCCCTTTTATATTCAATTTTATGATACTTCAAAAGTAATGAGAGAGAATATCTGTTAGTATGGGTTTGAAATATATTTTTAAAAAAGCACAAAGAAGGAAACTCAGTAATTTCTGTAACCTGCTATAGTTTATATTTATGAAATGGCACTACACTGCATGGTGGCTATTTTAACTCATTTAACTACACATTAAGCACATTGTTACTTGACACCAAATGGTATTCTAAAACATGCTTCTGCTATATGTACTATAGGGACACCAGTTTTGCAGACACTGTAGACTACCTTAAGTTCAAAAAAATTGATATACTAAGTCATTTGTGAAACGGTTTCCAATTTTGCATATTTAGAAAAATCCTAAAAGAGTTCATGAACTCTTAAACATCAAGGATCTATTATTTTAGAGGCACATTCAAAGAATTGTGGTTTCCAAGATAATACTAGTTTGAGAGATGGTGGGGGTGGGAAGAAGTAGAGCTAAAGATCCAGCAAGAGCAAGGGGAAGAGAAGGGCACAGTTCTTGCTGACATAATTCCGACCTGACTGGAAGCCCGTGAAAGCACCAGGTAAGCAGTATTCACCTGATTTCCGAGATAAACCCCACGCTGGCATTTACTCAAGCAGTCACTTCTTCCACTCAGGAAACACTGCAGCAGCACTTACGATCCAGCTGACACTGTAATAAATGCTAGAGATAGAGATCATCTCCTGGCTTCAAGCAACTCTCAGCCAAGAGTGGATTACAAACACAGCCTTTTGTGTCCTCTTCCCTGCTCCATGTTTCTTCACAGCACTTTACCATCCAGCATAACACAGATTTTTACTTTTTTCTCCCTGGTCTAGAATATAAATAAGCTCCATGAGCTCAGGCCATTTTGCTCAATGCTGAATCCAAGCAGAATCCCCAGATCTTAGGACATGGTTCTCAACAAATATTGAATGGAAGGACATTCGATTCTTACATTCTGTAGTTCTCTATTTGTTTCCCTGGTTAGAAGAAGAAAAATAGTACTCTCAGTGGTATCCAAGTACAGAGATACTTACAGTAATAACTGGCCAGTCTTGGATTTCAACAGTCTTGATCTTCTGGATCCAAAGCCAGCCTTCTTGCTCAACTCTCGCAGAACAGAAAGCATATGGGAGTTTATACTGTTCTTTATATCTCTGTGCCAGAAACAACTGTTTTCCACTGTCCTAGTATAGATCCTTATATTTATGATTAGATTCAAAAGGTGTATGATGTGAGGCAGAGTTAACAGAAGTCCCACTTGGGTAATATTAACTTTTAACTTGTATTTATAGACAAAAAGGTAAGGGATATACAAGGAAACTACAGGAACCAGTGCTGGGTACAAGAAAGGACAACACTGGCCCACAGAGACAGAAAAATAAAAAATAATTTCCTTTGCTTATTAATGTATACATCATCTCTATTCTATAATAGACTATAAATTGGAAGCAACACTAACATGCAGCATCTGTTAAAGGATTAAGCAAATTGTGGGTGTCCACATACTCTATTATGAAATGCTACTGTGAAATAACCATAAATGTTTTTTTTATTTTTTATATAATATATGTTATCATATTCTTAGACACCCACACCTCCTCCAGGATCTCCGGAGTCTTTTTTTTTTTTTAAGTGAGCATACAAAATAATGGGTTCCATTATGACATTTTCATCCATGGATAAATCCTAAACAGAATGCTGAATGAAAGAAACCAGACACAAAAGAGTAAATATTGCATGATCCCATCTATGTAAGGCTCTAGGAAGACACATCTGACCTGTGTGACAGAAAGCAGATCAACAGTTGCTGAGCAGAGCTGTGGAGAGCCAATGGGGGTCAGTAAGAAGGGTGTGGGAAACATTGTATCTCTATCAGGTTAGAAGTCAAATGGGGCAAAATCCATCAAAACATTTGAATGTGGTAATACATATAGGTTGTTCTTCAGTAAACAAGGACCCCTTGATGAAAGTGGTCACAACTTTTAAGAAGTTTCTGGTACATATAAGTTGAAAGCCACTCTTTGGAAGAGATGGGTTGTGTACATCAGAAAGCCCAAGATAATGGATGCAGCTGGGTGGTAGAGCACATGCCTAACATGCACCAGCCCTGTTCAGTCCTTAGAATCAAGAACCATGGTTTAAAAGCTTGGGAGGGAGGGGTAGCAGTACTAGGGATTAATGCATTGCTAGGTAAGTACTCTACTACTTGGGCTCCCTCTCTCCCTCTTTTTTCTTTCAATGTTTTATTTTTGAGATGGACTGTAAGTTTCCAAGAATGGCCTTGAACTGACTTTGAACTTGCCATCCTCCTGGCTCAGCCTCCTGAGTAACAGGAATTACGGGCCTATACTCTGGGCCTATTTCCTTAATACATAAGCAAATGGCCCAGTGTAAGAGCCAATGAAATGTACTAAGAGCTCCAGAGCTAATATAATGGCACCTTGGCCCATCAGGCGAGCTTTGTCTTTTCATTTTTGTCCATTCTCAACGTGCTCCTGGTCCCTGATGCCTACTGTTACTTTTGTTGTCATGTCCAGTTCCTAGGTACCTGAAAGAACAGGGGCTCAGAGTCTTTAGTGAGTCTCTCCTAAAGTTCTCTCAAGAATTCTACACACTTATCATGTAAATAAATATAGCAGCAAGGGAGACTAGAACATGTAGGTAAAGCAGTTTAAATATATTTTCTCCTTGCACAGTGCAGGCCTTGTATTTTAGGAGAGAGTATTTCTTGGTTGTACATCAGTCTCCAACTGGTAAAATGGGTTCTTTGGCTAAGTTAAGCTGCTTAAACAGCTTGAGGTCTGCTCTGCTCTTCCTCTACTTTTCCAGTTTTGTAAGCCCTTCGTTATTTAAGCTAAATTTGATTTGGGCTTTGTTTTTGCCAAGAGAAAGCATCCCATCCAAATATTCTACTCTAAAACAGAACATAATTTACCTTGCAATATCTTAAATTTGCAGTGGATTTACCTTAAAGGAAAATACTTATAAAAGAGCATAATTTTTGATAATAAGAGTTTCCAGAAGAATTTCATGAAATAAAAGGGGAAAAAGAAAGCTGATAGCATCCTGAAGCTGGGAAGCATACACTGGATAAATGAGGTGGATTCAGGGATGTCATGTGGCCTCAGTGTGGGAACTGTAGGACAGTAGAGTGGACACGGTTATGCCACATAGAAGATGACTTCATAAATAATGAGTCATGACAACAGTCCTCAGAATTACCTGGCATCTGGGGTTTATTTTTAAATAATCTATGAGAGTAGGGAATATAAAATTGGTCTAGCTGATAATTGTCAAAGATGGGTGACACATATGGTTCATTAAATGCTGCTCTGCACTTTTTAATGTGTCTGACATGTTCCATAATAGAAAAACAGGAACAATTTTGTAAGGGCTTTCCCACCCCCTTTTAATTATTTTAAGATAGGCCTTATGTATTCCAGGCTGGCCCTGAACAAGCTATGCAGCTGAGTGCCTTTAACTTTTGATTCTCCTACCCCCCACCTTCCATGTGGGCTGAACCTTGAAGCTGCTTTTATTGATTCAAGAATAAACAACTTATACATTAAAAAGAACAATGACTAGCTGAAGTCCATTAAAATTTCCAAAACTCAGCCAGGCATGGTGGTATACACCTTTAACCACAGGACCCAAGAGGCAGAGGTACAAAGATCTCTGTGAGTTTGAGTGTAGCTAGTTATAGGACAGCCTAGTCTGTACAGTAAAAAAATCTATCTTTAAAGAAAATTCAAAAACTCATGTTCTTACTAATTCTAAAATAAATCATTACCATTAGACATTGGTACAACGCACATTATTCTCAAAAGGAATAAAACATGACTATATTGCGCCTCTTATTTATAAATTGTAACTCAGGATATAGCAGCTATGTATATACAACTTCTACATATCCCTCAAAAATGACACGGCATTTTATTGTAAGAAATACATTTAACTATCAGATATGATGGTAATCACTTGTATCCTAGCACATCCGAGGCTGAGGATTCTGGCCTTGATGCCTGCATGGGCAACACCTGCACAAACATAGGGACTGAAAACATCTGGGCCAGGTGTGGTGGCCTAAATCTGTAATCCTAGCCCTCTGCAAGCTGAGACAGGAGGACTCACAAGTTCAAAGTTGGCTTGGGATATACAGCAAGGCTGGTTTCAAATAAAAATCCTAAGGAGCTATTGGCAATTAATGGCAGCTAGAGAAGCAGTCTTTTTTCTTTAGGGATATGGCTGCTGCTAGGTTGCCGGTGCTCTGAAGGACAGCCCTACACCCATGCGGTGCAAAGAGCACTAATTATTCAAACAAGAAGAAAGGGCAGTATTGGGGAGAATAGACATTTGGACTAGACACAAAGATACACTCTATGGGTGTCTGAAAAAGTCAAGAGTAAACACTAAATATTCAGAGAGTGCATGTGACAGACCTAGCCAACAGTCTTCAGCTTACAGCAACTACAGGATACAGGTCAATTTTTTTTTTTTTTTTTTTTTGAGACAGGGTTTCACCCTAGTCCAAGCTGAACTGAAACTTGCTATGTAAACCAGTGCAGCCTCAAACTTGTGATCCTTCTGGTTCTGGTTCTGCCTGGATACTGAGTGCTTGGACTACAGGCATGCACCACCACACCACCACACGCAGCTTCACAACTTTTAAGACCAGGCCTCTCTAGGACAAGCCTGAGCAATGACGGTAATCAGAGGGACTGGGTACTTCTGTCCAATCCTGGAACAACGTAATAGGCAGTCGACTCCATAGATTCCCTTTGGTAGCTAGGCAAGACTTGTTCAGTACATTTCATGGTTAAGGGCTCTGTTTGTCCTGTTCAGTATGAATTCTTTTCCTTTTTGTGTGTCAGACGAGTTACTTCTCAGTAGATCTCTTGTAGTTCTGTGTGAGGCCCAACAGACCCACACACCAACCAAAAGAGCACTATGAAAATTCTTGCCTAGAAAATGCAGTTGATAAATACAAAGGGAGTGAAAAAAACAGAAAAGCAATTTCAATTACCAATAAAATAACAAATAATCGGCCTAACTAAGCCTCTACATCCTTCAGTTTACAAAAACCAGGGAAGATGCAAGAATAAATAGAAATCATCATGTAAGATCAATGAGCCAAATCAATAATGGTGGATAATATGTAAAATAAATGAATTATTACTGTTTTGTTTCCAACAAATCAACTTTATGAAGGAATAGAAAAAATGAGACCTAACTCATTTTGTTATCAGTATTGCCTTGATAAAACCAAGAAAAAGGTAACATACTGAAAAAAAAAGTATGGTACAAGAAGAAAATTACAAAACAAAACCAAAAATTTCATTTGTGAACAGACACAACAATTCTCAAGGTATCATAGAATATGCAAAAAGAATAAAACATTATAATGAAGTAGAGTCAAACTCAAGAATCTAAGGATGGCTCAGTATTTAGAATTCAGTGTATTCCAGTTTGAATTTGTTGTACCTCCAAGTGCATGCTGGCATTCCACTGCCAATACAACAGTACGAAGAGATGATGCCAATACAAGGTGCCAAAGCTGTAAGGGCTCTGCCCTCATGATGGACTGGTGTCCCTATAAAGAGCTTGAGAGAACCAGTTAGTTTACCCTTTTACCTTCTGTCATAGGAGATTGCAGTGCTAATCCCCAGCTGAGGACACCGTGTTCAAAGTACCATTTTGAAAGCTAAGATCAGACATGGATATCTTAATCTTGGACTCCCCAGCCAACTGTGACAACTATGAGAATTTAGTTTCTATTGACTACTCACTTCATTCCTGCTCACTGTTGTAGAGAGAAGTCCTATCATTAAGAAAAAACAAAACAAAACAAAAAAAAAACAAAGGGGTGATGGAGGAACCAAAAAATGAAAGATAATACAAATCAGAAGAAAAGAAAAGAAAAGCAACTTCTGATTCTTGGATAGCATTATTTTATATAGGAAATTCAAAGAAATCTACAAAGTAACTCCTAGGATTAAATTCAATACGCTATAGGATACAAGATAAAGTAATTATAAAAATAAATAATTATATTTTAGTAATAATTATAAACCAGAATTAAACAGCAGAGCAATTTGCCGTTGCTCCAAAAGGAAGTTTACCTACAAGCAGAGCAAAACATGTACATGGCACATTAGTGATGAAGTCTAAAAGCAGCCAAGTAAAAAAAGTCTGAATGATATCAAAAAAAACTCAAGTTAAGAAAACATCTTTGAATGCCATATTCTGCAGATCTCTTCAGGTTTTTGAAGACCACCTACTATCTTCCTATATTTGGATAGGCAAATGTTGCTTGTCTCTTAGCAACTTGATTTTGATTAACTTAGAAAATAACTGTGATAGACTGCCCTAGTACCTAACAAAATGACATGCTTGAATGACTATTAGTTTGCATTTCTTAATTATCCTAAACAGTTTATCACAGTTGCTAACAAAAGGCCAAAATTTCTTAAGATTTTTTTGATATTGAGACATGTCAGCTCCTGACAGCACCTCCTCTTCTACTCCAAGTAGAAGATGAGCATCAAAGAATCTCCAATTGGAGATGGTTGGATTAGTGGCAAGCCTGTTACTTGGCACGAAAAATCCCTGATTCAACAGTAAACAGAATGCTGTCCAAAAAGGACAAAACTTGGAAGCAGGTGAAATCAACAGCCTAGCTCTTCCAAGACAGGGTAGGCAAGTCCTTAATAATTCCTGTTTTACAATCACTGTCAGTCAGAGAAATGGGACCAAATGGCTAAAGATGGATGTTGTAATGTATGGAGAGAAATTGGGAACTGTCCAGGCAGCCACTGGTATGTCATTTCTTAGTTGTGGAAGCTGCTGCCCCTGCACTTCCTATGTAATCAGATATATTTATCCTTCTCAGGTCTCTGATGGGTTGAAGACTAGATAGCTAGAGTCTCATAGCAAATTTTGAGGTGTCTAGGAATTAAGAGGGTGTTCTGGATCTAAAAAGATGTTTTTAAAATTGTGATGTAAGTTAGGATGGAAGCTGAGTTAGATGTAGAACTTTAAACTCATGGAGATGGTTGGATAGTAGAATGTTAAAGTCAGTTGCCAAATATGTATGGACTGGACATTGGGAATGTATGCTAAGCTTTATAATTCTTATAATTATGGCCTCATTATTTCTATTGCTTTGTATTGTATTGTTTTTATAAGAGAAAGAGCCATTTGTTGGACTGAAACAGGGAGCTGTTGGGCATAAAAAGATATTCCTTAAACTTAAAAAAAAAAAAGAGAAGTGGATGGGGGGTTTGAGGAGGAAGAGGGTGGGAGGGTGGGACCGGAGGGGGGAGTAGGGAGAGGATTGCAACTGAGATGTAACTTGAAGAAATAAAAAATAAATTAAAAAAAAAAGAAAGAAAGTCTGAATGAACAGGCCCTTCCTTATTCATGCCCTGGGAGATTCCAGAAGATGGCACTTTCCTTTAAACTGACCTGGATATCTAACTCACCCCCCAAAAAAGCCACACAGAATTATTTTTACAGATATAGACAATTGTATTAAAAAATGAATACAGAGTTTAAAAAGAAGAGTAGCCAAAGCAATTTTGAAAAAGAACAAAGCTAGGTAAATTCCACCATCTAATTTTAAAACTTTCTAAGAACTGCTGAACTCAGGATAGCAGTGGAGGAATTAAAGTCATAGATTAGTGCAACAGAACAAGGCCCAGACCCAGACCCAGATAAACATGGTCAGTTGGTTTCTAACCAAGGTGCAAGAATCCGTTCAGTGATTAGAGACACTCTTTCAACAGCTAACACTAGAACACTTAGACATAGGCTGAAGAAATGTTCTAGAGATAAAGCTCATACCTTAGATAAGACTGTCGAATGAGCATAGATCTAGATGAATAATACACAATATAAACTTTTCAGACAAAATTTAATATCCTAGGTCTCCAGTGAAGAGTTCTTAAACATGATAGCAAATGTAAAATATGTTAAGGACAAAAAAAGATCAGAATTCAAACACTAAGAACTCCTCGCGTGAAAACAGTGGAAAATGAAGAGGCTATCTACAAATCACACATCTGACAGGGAGGTTCATCTACAGGGAACAGCTTGAGCCTGTGCTCAGAAACCTTGTGTGTTTCCACACAAGTCACATTGGCAAAGCCTGAGCAACAGCTGGACCAGCAGAATTTCCTGTGATTCCCCCGGAACAGACCACAGACCAAGGGAGGCTTGTGAGTCCTCCTGGGCCAGTTCTCCCGAGCTTGTCTCTGTACTAAGAAGACTATCCCCAGACTGGGACTGGCATTGTCTCACTACTACTTGTGAGGTACAAGACTTCCTGCCTCATCTATACCTATAAAAGTGCTTAGCAGCAACGGGGAACTCGCTCTTTAGCAGCCCTGCCCTGTGATCCCATGTTCCAGTTCACTCTGTATTAAGGACACTTGAAAGCTGGTACTGTTGGCCACTCCACTTTCTCTGCTAGCAACAGTCTGGATCTAAACATACTGACAAACCAAAAAAAATGGACATAAGACTCGAGACAACTCATCAAAGGAAGCAGATGGGAGATAAGCATAAGAAAAGCTGTCCCGACATCAGTGGGATCAGGGAAGTGCTAAATTAAAACCAGGAGACACCAAGAGGCTAGAGAGATGGGTCAGTGGTTGTCAACACTTCATGCTCTTGCAGAGAAACCAGGTTCGGTTCCTAGTACCCAAATGACAGCTCACAACCATCTGTAACTCCGGTTCTAGGAAATGGAATGCCCTCTTCTGGCCTCTATGCCCACCAGGCACACATACAGTATGTGCAGACAAATATGCAGACAAAACATCCATGTACATAAAAATTTTAAAAAATGTCAATGAGACATCAGGACATTTTATGAAAGCTAATACAAAGAAGGTTAATATTCAAAGCAATTTGAACTCTTCCATGGACGACTGGAAGGTAAATGGTACACATATCTGGAAAAAGTTTGCAATGTTTTTATAAAGTTAAACATATATGCAATTCAACAATTCCCTGCTGGAAATTTAACTTTAGCAAGAGGCCAGATTTAACTTTAACATAAACCAAGATCTCCTTGCAAAGGGGGATGAATAATAAATAAACTGCCATATACCCATATGGAGATACCGCTTAGCACCAAAGAGGAATCTATTGATTCATGCAAAAGGGATGAATCTTAAATGCAGTTTCCTAAGACAAAGAAGACATTCTTAAAAGGTTACATGCTGTATAATTCCATTTATATCATTGTCTCAAGATGATAGAACTATAATGACAGAGATCAGATCAGTGGGGGCCAGGGGCTAAAGGTGTGGGAAGCTATGGCCGGAAGAGCACAATGACATTTGGTGGGGACTGGGGGCGAAACTGTTCTGTGGCCTGGTTGTAGTTACAGCTGCATGAGTCTGTGAGTACTGAAATCATAAATCTATATAGGCTAAAATTCTGAAGATTCAAAGGACAGCTTTAAAGTATACACACCAAAAAGGAGAAAGTATAAATAATTTTTTTTAAAGAGATGGGGAGAAAAAAGGAGATAGGGGAACTCAAATGCTGCAGAGACATAAATTCAACATGGAATTCTGGCTAGATGCAAAAACAAAATGTTTTCATCTGTTAAATATGTATCATCTGTAAATAAGTATGTACATGTATGAAAGAACATTATCATCTGTAAACATGTATGAAAGAACATTTATCATCTGTAAATAAGTATGTACATGTATGAAAGAACATTAAATCTGGGACTCGCCTCAAAAGATATGGGGGGAGAGTGCCTACGATAATGAGTGTCAATGTTAGGCTGAAGGTTAGTTATACTATGCTCTATTTTTAGCATATTTGTAGCTCTCTATATAATCTTTTTCAAAAACAAAACTTTTTAAAAGAATAGCACTTTTCAACACTAGAAAACAGTAGACACAGACCTGCAGCTGTTTTCGATCTCAACGTCAAATCTTTCCAATGACTCCAAATAAATAAATGCTGTATGTGCTAAATATAACCTGACATGGAAAAAAATCTAGAAATTGTAGCCTTTCAGCAATAAACTACTAGGATTACCAGGTTAGGAAAGATTTGAAGTTAGATTTTAAAATAGCAAGTCAAAGCAGTTTTCAACGACACTATCAGGAAAGAAGGAGGAAAAGGAATTTTAAAGCAGTGATTTTGATCCCAAAAATCTTAGCCTCTAAACGAATCTTAGCCTTCAAGCCTTTAAATTCTCATTAATATTTACATAGTGATGCTTTCTTCTGCATGCCCAGCTTGTTCTTTTGAGGACTGTTACTATTTATCGTTTCTTGAACACTCAGCACTGCATGAGATTCACATGATAAATTCCTTCCCAGGGGAACACTACTTGAAGCCACACAAACTAAGCACAAAGAATAGCTGTTTAAGAAATGAACACCAAATGCAAAGCTCAGGAGCACATTCTAAACTATTTTCAAAATAAGGTTGTAGATTCTAAGTCCTAAAGGAACGATAATCATTCAAACCCAGGTCTATCTTCCTCTGCACTGTAGGCTTAAAGAGGCAAAGGAGGATGGGAGAGTTCCATGGAATCCTTTAAAGTTCCTGTTGGCAGGAAGCAGGTGCAGGTTTCAAATGTAACACTTAATAAGAATTTGCTCTAGGGACTGGAAAGATGGCTCAGGGGTTGAGTGTTTGATGTTCCTGCAGAGGGCTGGAGTTGAGTTCCCAGCACCTGCCTATAACTTTAGCTTCAGAGGATCCAGGACCCTATTCTGATCCCTGCTGACACCTGCACCAACATCCACATCTTCACACACACATAATTAAAAGTAAATTAAATCTTTTTTTTTTTTTTTTTAAGAAATTGAGCCTGGAAGAGTGGCACACGCCTTTAATCCCTGCTCTTGGGAGGGGAGGCAGAGTTGGATCTGGTAGATCACTGTGAGTTCCAGGGCAGCTTTTCCATATCATCCATGGCTACATAATGAGAGCTTTCTCCAAAGATAAATAGCAATATTGCACCCTTTTTTATGTTAATGAATGTATATAAAAGGAGTTAAGCCAGCAACCATGCCAAGTTCTGTTCAGGAACCCCAAGTGTTGCATTATGAGGAAAGGAATATCAAAGATATTCAATCTCTCTTCTGCTACACCCATTTGTAGGAATAAAGTAATGTTTAAATTTTTAAAAGTTGAACAAAAATGCATTTTCATTTTAAAACTTTCAGTGTCACCACTATGTGCCAGAAAAATCAAACTACTGAAATGTCAGTTTATAAACTAATAATTTTATTTTCCGTAATAATTACCTAAGTCTCAAATATGATTTTCCCACATGCCTATTTTAAGTGTTTCTTTTTCCTATTGTAATTAGTTGGAATTTTCAACTCTATGTACTATTAGTTTGTACCAGGATTAATCCAACCTTGGTTTGCCAACATTTTTAACAGCCTAGATTAGAGAAGATACACAGTATTTATTAAATATAAATAAACCACACTGTTGAAAAAATAAAAGCCTTTGTTTTGTTACCTATCAAACATCTTGAACTTAAAGAGGATAGATTACTGAGTTCTCCTATTTAAATTAGACTGGAATGGGATCTGTGGAAAGCCCATGTGTCTTATCTAAGAAAACTATGCAGTCTCCCTTCAGAACACATTCTCTTATTCAGTGTCTAACACAGGCTCTACACATGCTTTGTTTTGAGGTTTTACTTTATTTTTAATTGATACATAATTGCCTCTATGTGTATTATGTACAGTGCAGTTCATTTTTTAACAAAGGGTTCTATTCATTACTTAAAACATGGGGTTGGTGGTAATGTGGTAGAAACCAATGCCTAGGGAATCTGGAGCAAAAAGTGGCTAAAATGACTTGATGTAAGTTACAACTATTTCTCCTTTCCAAAGTCTGTAAGTATTATTAATGTTACAAGAATATAAAATTACTTACTTCTGCCTCAACTTTAAGAATTAAAGCAATTTATGTTCTTCAGAATTTGAAAGATAAGACATTAAGGCTCTCGAGTTAGAAAAATCTTCTATATTCACTCTTTAAAAAAAAAAAAAAAAGGTTAAGGCCAGGTGTAGTGGTGCTCGCCTTTAATCCCAGCACTCAGGAGGCCGAGGCAGGTGGATTTCTGTGAGTTCGAGGCTAGCCTGGTCTACAAAGTGAATCCAAACCAGGCAGAGTTACACAGAGAAACTCTGTCTCGAATAAACCAAAAAAAAGGTTAAACCTTTTACAGAGTAACTTTAGACTCATGAGTTCAAAAATTTCTCTTTCTCCTGCGTTAACTGTTATATTTATTTCTTTCTCTGTAAAGATAAGACATAAAAACAGCTTTTCTATTCCCCCTCTTCTGGGTTACACTGCATCTCAAGTAGATTTGAATCCAGATTAGCTGTGTAATAGGATTCCAAGATGCAGGCAGATGTTTAGCTGTCACTGACGATCTGTCTTGCGATCAGCTCTTTCATTATTTCGTTGGTACCGCCGTAGATTGGCTGAACCCGAGCATCCACATAAGCTCTAGATAAATTAGAAAATAGTTGAATTCATATAAACATGGTAGAAAATTTAAATCCCATTTTCCAGATAATTACCATTTAGTTAAGGAACCGTAAGCAACAAGAGCTCTTTATAAATAACTGATTTTTTTTTCTAGTTTAGCGTTTATACCAGGTTGGTATACTAAAAGCCATTAAGACATTACACTCAAAATAACACTTAGGTACACTGACATAATTTTTTAAAGCTGAGTGTGTATATAACAGCAATCTAAAATGTCTACACTTAAGAATGCCTGGGACATCTCAGTGTCTTGTCTTTTTGTTTCCCCCATAAAGTTGAAATCTACTAACTGTAGGGAAAATAAATAAATAAATAATTTGTTCCCAGACATTCCTTTTAATTTCATCACTACAACCCACCTAATGCTTTAAAAAGTTATATTTTTTCCCAAAAAGTTAACAAGTAGCTTATTCTAGGGAAATGATTGATAGTCACTCTAGTCACAACTGGGATTAAAATTCTAAAGGGCTGTGTTCACTGAGACATACACAGACATACACAGACATAAACACCCAGCCAGGAGTTCACTCTTCTGCCTTCTAGTGCTGGGACAGAAACCTGACCAACACAGGGGCTGATCCAGGGTCTTAAAGGGGAGAGCTCCCCCAGTGAGCCACATCCCCAGCTCAAGGACTTGGTGTGACAGCTATAGGGCAGCCATATATGTTTTCATTCTTTCTCCTTTTTCCTTTGGCCCTCTGAAATCTAGGGGATAAATATTACTGCTTTGCAGGTTTTTTTTTTTTTAAAGATTCAAAAAAGGCTGATGCATTTGCTAATTAATGATTACCATTTACTGGTGACATAACAGACAACTGTCAGGCTGGAACAAGAATGTAGGCGTCTCGCCTGTTTGGCAAGTGAACTTTTTTTATTAGGCCACAATACTTTCATTGTCCCAGTCCTGTGAAGCTAGTTACTGAACTCCAGCCTTTTCATGGCAGGAAAATTTAAAGACCTTTCTCAAATATAAAAGTGGGGCTTTAATAATTTAATTTCTTAGATAAAATGTGATAATTTCTCAGACTATGACAAACTTTGAACTTATACTTTTCCAGATTCATCAGGGTACCTTGCAGAGAAATGGGCCCTCGTTTTATATTTACCTATGTGAATAATTGCATTATAAAAGGATATTAGGACTGTCAGTACTTTATGAAATCTATAAATTCCACCCCCAGCCCCAGGAAGATTGTGCTGTTCTCTACAAAATCAAGCACTCACATCTTTTGAAGACTTTCCTGACATTCCAGCCTACCTGAGCAATTGCAATGTTTCAGACATTTTTGAGCTAGGTTGGGTATTTATTTTTCACATTAAAGGAGTTCTACCAGGATATGTAATGACAGACCAGCAGACCTTTCATAAGTTACTAATTAAATTCACTCTACTAAGATTAACAGAGAAGGGCAGCAGAGAAATGTTTAACTGCGGTGAAGTTCTGTCTCAGCTTCTCCACCTAGAATGGCTAAAAGATCTTCAAAGGTTTAAGCTAAACCTAATGAGTAAAACTAAAATCAACTCACATGCCAAGAATTAGCTATCTAAAAATTAAAAACAGGGAACAAAACACCCTTTTCACCTATAGAGCCCTAGACACAATAAATTATCTATCTCTCCCCGCATCCCCACACTAATGTAGCTAATCTGGGGCAGGTATAAGAATCACAAGTTTCTGGTTTCTATTTATTACAAATAAGGCTGTATAAACAAAGACAACCCAGATGCCCCTCAACTGATGAATGGATAAAAAAAAAAAAAAAAACCTGTGGTACATTCACACAATGGAATACTACTCAGCTATCAGAAACAAGGACATCATGCAATTTGCAGTCAAATGGATGGAACTAGAGAAGCTCATCCTGAGTGAGCTAACCCAGACTCAGAAGGATGCACATGGCATCTATTCACTTATAATTGGATTTTAGTCATATAGTATAGGATAACTATCCTACAACCAACACATCAAAAGAAACAGGAACATGGATTTTGTTACCTGTCAGTGGGGCACTTTTCCCTAGTGGTGCTGCCATGTAGGCCCCCAGTGCAAGAGGAAGCTCTTAGCCCTCATATGACTGCTGAACTGAGGGGGACTGATATGTAGAGACAACCCACTCCAGAGGAGTAGGATAGGAGGGAGATGGGGGGAAAGGTTGGGAGGGGGGACAGGGAGGGGTAGAAAGAGGGCACTGTGATAGAGATATAACTTGAAGTAATAAATAAGCATTAAAACAAAAAGAATCACAAGTTTGAGCCAGGTGTGGTGGTGCACGCCTTTCACCCCAGCACTCCAGAGGCAGAAGCAAGTGGATCTCTTTGAGGATAACCTGGTCTACAAAGAGAGTCCAGGACAGCCAGAGCTATACAGAAAAACCCTGTCTCAAAAACCAAAACCAAAACAAACAAACAAACAAAAAAGGATGGCAAGTTGGATGCACTCTTCAAATCAAAGTCTGTACACTATAGCTGCATACTGTATAATATGTAACTAGCTTTTGTGATATCAGGATTTCCTACATCTTTGGGGACAGAAAGAGCTGTTTGGATCAAGATTCACATACTCTTTGAACTGGCAAGCCAGCCAAGAATGGTAATTATTATTTCTTAAGGGAGTACAAGTTTCCCGAGCTGAAAGCAGGAACTGTAAGTCATCAATTCACAAGTTTTCTTGGTACTGACTTAAAGCAATGAACTCTAAGCAGACATCCAAGCTTATGCCACACCCTAACTATATCCCAGGGTAGTGGACCCCTCTTAGGTTAGCATACCTTTCTTAGGATGTAAACTAAGCCACACAGACACTGAACCAATACATACCTAAATTCCCAGTAGCAGTTGTTACAAGAGCCTATATGCTCAGAGATATAAACACCCATTCTCACTTCATTTCCAAAGCCCTCTTATAAATAAGATGGATGAGTGCTGGGAAAACCAAAATGCCCAGGAAAAATTCCAGTGATTATAACCTTTGGGCTAGCATAAGTCAAAAAAAATTACCTCTATTTCATAACTACAAAGAATTTAAAAAGGATTTAAATTAAGGTGATTAAGGTCTACTTGAAGCAGTTCTGAAAGGGCATACCAAAGTCTAAGTCAAATGATTTATTTTAAAAAGTAATCAATTGTATGCTTATAATCATTCAAAGAGAGAAAAACACTTGATTGATGATGACTTTTATGAAGTTATAAATGATAGCTACCCAATAACTAGAGCTTTCAAGCTGTGTGGTAATTACAGATTTAACAGGTTAGATCTACACAGGAATTTTTGTTCTTAACAAAATGGCAATAAAAAGTTCACGTTCCTCAGGAAGGATTAGAAGCACATGGAATACCTCTAGGTAGGCTTGTTAGAATGAGGTATTCAGACAAACCAAGCTAATAATGTGAAAAGGCATTTACTTGATAGTTTTTCTAACTACACAAAGGCATCTAGGTAAAAGTGGAGGAAAACTTTTTAGAAACCTATAGCATTCCTACTCACAGATTCAGAACTAAAGTGGGTATGTATGAGTATTTATCAAAAACTCCCTTGGGCAATTTTTATAAGCTGAATATACTGTTACATAAGAGGGAAAATATTTTCTAAAGTGATAAGAAAAAGTGAAGGAGAGACAAGAGTTTATGAGAAGGAGAAGGGATGATGAAGGACACATATGGAAAAAGTCACTATGACTGTCACTGTTTGATCTGTGGAAATTCATGTCTAACCCAATAAAAAGAAACATCATAAAAATTCCTTTCAGAAAAGGAAAACTTTTATTATTTTTCAAGCAAAATAAATACTTAACGCATGATATGTTAATTCTACTATGCAAGCAGATCATTCTGTGCTGCTATTTTTGTTTGTTTGTTTGTTTGTTTTTAAGTAGCTAGGTCAGTGGCAAATTGCTTTCCCAACACATGCACAGCCCCTAGTTCAGTTCCTATGATGGCCACTTCTGATTATCAAAAACGAAATCTGGAAACATCTAAGACACAAGCTTCCAGGTATAAGCAGGAGGCTTATTTAGATTAGGTTAGTTCCTGGGTATGCCTGTGAGATTGTCTTGTCTGAGTTAACTGAGGTGAGAGACTCAATCCATACAAGGCGGTACTATTCCTAGGCTTGGGTCCTGGACTGCATAAAAAGGGGCTATCAGCTGAGCACCAGCATCCTCCATGTTGTGCTTCTTAACTGCACATCTGACCTGCAAGCTCCTACAGCTGGAACTGCCCCACTCGGATGGGCTACTCCCTCCAACTGTCAACCAAAACAACTCTCTTCTCCTTTCAGCTGCTTTTATCAGGGTATCTTATCACACCAATGAGAAAAGTAATGCAATGCGTATGTGAGAGAGAGAATATGAATATATTAAGGAATGAATGTTTTTAAATGGTATTTCTTTTAAAGTCAAACATCAAAAATTTTTTAATTTCATCTTATTTTTTTTACTTTACTTTTTTGTTTTTTGTTTTTGGTTTTTCGAGACAGGGTTTCTCTGAATATCTCTGGCTGTCCTGGACTCGCTTTGTAGACCAGGCTGGCCTCGAACTCACAAAGATCCGCCTGCCTCTGCCTCCCAAGTGCTGGGATTAAAGGCGTGCGCCACCACCACCCGGCTATTACTTTATTTTTTATTTCTTCAAGTTACATCTCAATCGCAATCCCTCCCTACTCCCCCCTCCAGTTCCATCCTCCCACCCTCTTCTGCCTCAACCCACCCATCTCCTTCCTTTTTTTTTTTAAGTCAAACATCAAATTTAAAAGTATGTCAGATTCTCCATTTTTAAAAAATAAAATCCTAATGAAAAGCTAATAAAATAAAGCCGCTTCTATTTACATAAATATATTCATTGAAAATGCAGATTTTAGATATATTTTTCCTGTATATTTGCCATATAAAGTATAGAAAAAAATTTTCCTTTCTCCATATCCTTAAGAACAGCATCATAATAAGGAGAGCAAAAAACAAAGGGGTGTGGATTTGGGAGGGTGGGGAGGTGAAGCAGGTCTGGAAGGAGTTAGGAAAGAGGAAAAAATAATCAGAAAAACCTGAAAAAGGTCTATTTTCAATTTAAAAAATCACATAAAAACACAGTTTTTCAAAAAAGGAAAAGAAAGAATTAAAAAAAGAAAACAGAAAGAGAAAGATATAAAGGAACTAAGAAAGAAAGGGAAAGAAAAGGGAAGAGTGTGGTAGAAGTTAGGCCTTTAGTGAATTAGTAGGCAGTTCAGATTAGCATCTGGCAGCACATAAGGAGGAGCCTGACGTCCCTTTAACCTGCTGAAATGGACAAAGCCCAGGTGTAGCTGGACAATATGCCCTGTTGAAGGGGTGTGGCTAAGACACCATATAAGCCAGAGATGATGTCAGTTGCCGTGAGAAGCAACAGGACTGCTGGACATCGAGAGAAATCTCTTGGACCCTTGAAAGCTCCAAGGATTATGAGATAATGTGGTATGTAAGCCACAGAACTAGACAAGGTCTCCCTCTTCCTCCTGCCCTCACAGACTGAGAAGTCATGCTGGAGAAGTGCACAGCAAGGTATGTCATTTACAGAATGTAGACTTCAATAGCCAAGGCAAAGGCATGGCATAAAATCTGATGAGAGACAGTTCCTTGAAGGTGTCTGTTTTGGGGCCCCAGAGCACCAAAACAATGAAGTTTGGAAGCCTCTTGGAGTGGCTTTCGGCCATAGGATTTGCCAGGGCCAAGGAGACCAAGGAAGCAAGTCTCAGCTGATGGAAAAAGCGAGCCTCAGTTTGGCAGTTGGAACAGACTGACTTTATAAACTGGCCACAGTTTGGTGGTTAAAATAAATTGATCTTGTGAACTGGCAAAGTAAGGCCCAATGGACTTTAAGCTTAAATGATACTACCTGGTGGGATTGCCATAAACCAAGTCACCCTGCACAGACCTACATTAAGAATATTAATATCCTTTTAAGAAAGCCAAAATAGTGTCAATTAAGTATTTTTAGATAGGTATTAGAGTGTTCTTAGATAGGAGAGTGTTCTTCCACCCCAGAGAAATGGGATGGAAGGGTTAGGAGGTAAAGAAAAAAAAAATGAAATGTGATGTTTCGACCTTTTACTACTAATTGTCATAAACTGTTTAGAATAATTAAGAAATGCAAACTAATAGTCATGCAAGCCGGTCATTCTGTTAGGTACTATGACAGCCTATTATAGTTATTTTGTAAGCTAATCAGAAATAAAGCTGCTAAGAGACAAGCAACATCTGCTTACCCTAATATAAGAGATAGATAGGGCCTCTTCAAAAACCTCAAGAGATCTGCAGAATATGGCATTCAAAGATGTTTTCGTAACTTTAGATTTTTTTATATCAAGACATATCAACTCCTGACAGCACCCCCTATTCTACCCCAAGTAGAAGATGAGCATCAAAGAATCTCCAGTGGGAGATGATTGAATTAGTTGCAAGCCTATCTCTTGGTAGGAAAAACCCCTTGCTCCAACTGTAGACAGAATGCTGTCCAAAAAGGACAAAACCTGGAAGCAGGTAAGTCAACAGCCTAGCTCTGCCAAGACAGGGTAGGCAAATCTTTCAAAACCCCTGCTCTACAATCAATGTTTGTCAGAGAAACGGGGCCAAACGACTGAAGAGCGATGCTGTAATGTATGGAGAGAAAATGGGAACTGTCCAGGCAGCCACTGGTATGTCATTCTTAGTTTTGGAAGCTGCAGGCCCTGTACTTACTATAAAATCAGATATATTTATCTCTCTCAGGTCTCTGAGGTGGTTGAAGAACAGATAGCTAGAGTCTCATAATTAAATTTTGAGTTGTTTAGGAGTCAAGAGAGTGTTATAGATCTAAGAAGATACTTTTAAAATTGTTTTGCAAGTTAGTATGAATGTTGAGTTAGATATAGAACTTTAAACTCATGGAGATGATTAGATAGTAGAATGTTAAAGTCAGGTACCAAATACATATGGACTGGACATTGGGAATGTACACTAAGCCATATAACCCTCATAACTGTGGCCTAATTACCTCTGTTGTTTTGTATTGTATTTATTATTATAAGAGAAAGAGCCATTTGTTGGACTGAAAGGGGAAACTGTAGGGGGAAATAAGATATACCTTAAACTTAAAAAAAAAAGGGAAGAGGATGGGGGGTTGAGGGTGGGAGAGTGGGACTGGAGGGGGGAATAGGGAGGGGATTGCGATTGAGATGTAACTTGAAGAAATAAAAAATAAAGGAAAAAAAAGATAGTAGGGTGTCCTTAGATAGATTATAGATTTTAGATTATAGGTTTTAGGTTATAGGATTAGGTATTTTATGTTTTTAAGTACTAATAAATGTAAATGCTTATAAATAAAATATTCTGTTACAAAAAAGGGAAGAAAAGAAAAAAGTGTTATAAAAACCACCATACTTACTTTGCAATTGGGTACTCCCACATGTATCCCCAGCCTCCGTGGAGTTGTACACATTGATAAGCTACAGTGTTTTGTAATTCAGATGCCCTAAATATCAAAATAACAAACAAAAGAAAAAATATAGTTCAGTTGGTAGACTACTTACAAATGTTTAGGTTCAAACCCCTGCTACATAGAGCAGGGTGTTAGTACACACCTGTAACTCAACACTCAGGAGGTATCAGAAGGAGGCTCAGAAGTTCAAGGCCTGCCTTTGCTATGTAGTGAGTAGGAGGCCAGCCTTAACACATGAACCTTTCATTTAAAAAGCTTTCTCATTACCCAACAATTTAAACTCTCCTTTAACATTCAGCACCATTATATCCATAAACTTGGTATATTTAAGAGTAAGACCATTAGCCATGTAAAATTCTCTTTCCAAAAATATCTAAAATTCTTTTTATACCTTTTCCTGTAAGCCAAAGAATTTCTCATAAATGAAAATACCTCTCCCAACCGCAAAAATACAAGTTCATGTTAATTTCACATTCCTTTTTAATCTCATAATCTGATCATTATAGAACCATTACACAGAGCACCATTCTGTGTATTTCCCTCGTATAGTAATGACTGAACTGAACTTGAGTTAATAAATAACGATGGGAATTTCTCAAGGCTGCTTTTGGACTAGTGAGATAAGATTTATTTATCTATTTATTTTTTCTCCTTTAAGGAACCCAATCCCCATTCTACAATCTGATTTAAAGTACACATGCATCTTAAAACACATAAGAACTTTTCAGGGGTCCGTTGTCAAGCTCACCTTTAGCACCTTTGTAACCGTCCTTAATTCAAATGCATGTCTTTCTAAACTCAACCGGACTTTAGCCAAACAGTCAATAATTCAGTATTTTTTCTTAGATCTATAAAGCACATTCCATCCAACCTAAACACTTCACAAATATCATAAAGTTGTCCCTAGAGAATTAAATTTATGGTTGGAGTTATTTAATGGAACTGAGACTCAATATAAGACTCCTTAGCAGTTTATCCTTCTGTTCTTTCTGTCTCACTTTGCTGGCATTCTTTAAATAATTTGAAATTAAACTTATTACCTGAATCAAGTACTCACTGATCCTACTTCAGGCTCTTAAGATTTTACTTTTAATAGCCAGTTACCCATGACATACCATCTCCAGTAATTTTTAGGACATTATAAACATATCCAATGGGACCTTGATTTTTTTTTAATTTTTACTACTATTTTTCACTTAAAGGCTTCCTCCTTTAATGCCTTCAAGGGTGAGTTTAAAAGTTGGCAGAATTCCACAGTAGCCTGAATAAACACCACATCTTAATTTTAGTAGCGTGCATACCAATATTTTGCCATGGAAGCTGCAGCAGAGTCTAGGCGTTTTGCTTCGTGTAACTGCAGACAGCTGTCCACAAAAGCTCTGGTGACACATATGTTGGTTTTTAATTCTGCTAGTTTATGCTGCACCGTCTTGAGATGGAAGGGAAGAAAAGAGAATGTTAAAAGCACAGTCTTCGACTCAGCACCTCAGTTAAATAATAAGAAAAATTCAAAGCAAGACAAAAGTGGAACTGCAGAGGTTTCTTCCAATAAAAGGGCATATATTAGCTGAAGTGAAAACGGGAAAAAGAAAACGCCTGGGTCTTAGCAAATGATGTGGAACTAGGTAAATCCTTGCCATGGTCTAAGGAAACTTCTTAAAAAACATCATGATGTAATGTGTGAGCACCATCTTGTGGTAGAAGCGATTGGCTAAAACACCCAGTTTTCTCCGGAGTTTGAACAGGATTTATTCTGCATTAATGAAATTAAGGATATGCATTTCCCTACTGTGCCTCTTTGCCTTAAGCTAAAATAATAAAACAGTATAAGGAGCAAGATGGGTTTATCTAATGACATACAGATCATCAACTATTTTATTAGGTTAATAATCACAGTACTAATACGGGAAACAGAATAGGCAGAGATCAAACTCTCTCCCAGTCCCTCTGAAGAGTACCTCATATAGCCTCCAACTAGTTCTAAGCAGTATCATTTGTGTTAATAACTATGTATCTATCCTCTCCTGCTTCCTCAGACAGCCAAAAGTGAGCTTGGAAATCATTCCATTTAGACCATTCTCAATTGTTCCTGATTGGCCTCCCTTCTATCCCCACTGATTCTTGGCTCTCGAACTCGGAGCTCTGAGTATACATCTGTTCTTGCTGGGTCCAGCTCTTGAACCTCCTTCAGGAAACTGGCTTGGACTTGGGTAGAACCTCCAAAAGCACACACTATTCCAACTGAAGTCTGAGGCCCATCTATGGCCAGCTGCCACTAACTTCCTTGAGGAAATGACAACAGAGACAATTTTGATTACTCTGCTGTGGGATGTAGGAGACACCCATTGTGGCCAACAGCAGGCACACAATGGAGGCTGGTGACGTAAGGGCTACATTAAACTCTCAGCAGTGAACCTATGAGCTTCTACTGGGTCCTCAGGCATGCTTGAGTTTTCAAAGGAGGATGTGGGAATAGTTTCTCTGGGTACATTGGATCTACTTTTATACTTGTAGCTATGGCAATTCTCAAAGCATAAAACAGAATTTTCAGTGTGACTGGTGTGGTGCTGGGTACAAATTTGGTATTTTTTGTTGCTGGAAAATCAAAGAATGATAATAGAACAATGGAGGGACCAGGTGAGAGCTTGATATGTCAGCTGGAGGAGGAGCTTTGAGGGACAGATGCCTCATGGGTTTATTAACTATTGTGTTGATGAAAGCCCAAGTGGCAAGCTGGGTAGTGATGGCGCACACCTTTAATCCCAGCACTAGGCAGGCAAAGGCAGGCAGATCTCTGTGAGCTCAAGGTTAGCCTGGTCTGCAGAACCAGGTCCAGGACAGCCAAGGCCACACAAAAACACCCTGTCTTAAAAAACCTTTTAAAAAATTCCAAATATCTTCCTTTTTTGCCCTACTCTCTTCTAGAAAGTGTAACTAGCATCTAATGATTATAAAACTAAGCAGTGGCAAGGGTGGTAGCACCCAGAATCTCCCGTGAGTCCTGGCCTCCGATTTGGAGCATGCTGGCATGTCCATATTTTTTCTATCTCCTTTTCTATTAACTATGTTTCCTTTGTCCAAATCTCCACCTTTTAAGCAGAGATTTCCATGTTTCCACCTTACATATTCAAATCTACAAAGAGAAAGATCTGAATGAGATTGGCTAAATAATCTTCCATAGACACAGAAAACCCTGAACCCTGAATTCTAAGTCCACCGATGGCTTAATTCTATGACAGTATATAACATTTCATGTGGGCTGGGGGTAGGGAGGGAAAATGAGACAATTCTCAAGAATTGTTGCCCCTGTATGATGTTACATGTGAGGCTTCCTGAACTATCTGGAATATAAAAGATCAAGATCTCTCTCAAGTGAAAGCTATTCTCTACAAATGCTGGGAGCTTCTAGAAGCTGAAGTCGAAAAGTTAAAAATCAGACCGGGATGAGCTCACTTAAAATTCTTACTTCAGCACATCCAGTAGGTCCAGAGGTCTAAAAATAACAAATGCTGCCAAGAGTACATAATTTACTGTCTGAAGATAAAGAGATTAAATATTTACATATTCTTGGCACAGAACTTGGGGCTAGTGAACAGAACTGGCCTTTGTGCTTCAACAGAGACAGCATCGCGCTTTCTGAAACCACACTCTAAAGAATGGGTGCGACAACTGACTGCATCACCTGTTACTGGCAGGGTGCTTTTCACAAATGATTGACATGCTCACAGAAGTATCTCTAAGGGTTACTGATACTTGCCAACAGTAAAAACTGCAGCTCGAATTTAGAGAGAAATATCATCCATGTAGAGTGGCATGAATCTGAAATTCTAACACTTGAGAGGCAGAGGTAAGGGGGTCGGGAGTTCAAGGCCAGCCTATACTCTATGAGCCCCTCTCCCTGTCTCTCCCTCTGTCTCTCGGTCTCTCTCTGTCTCTGTCTGTCTGTTTCTCTCTCTCTCTCTCACACACACACACACACAAACACACACACAGAAATCTTTGTAAGCAACTAAGTGAACTCACGAAAATTCTCTCTCAACATTCTGAATGAAGGCCAGGTGAATGGCTCAACAGGAAAAGGCACTTTCTGGCAATCCTGATGACTTGAAGTTCAATCCCTAAGACCCACATGGTGGAGGGAGAACGAACTTCCAAAAGTTGTTCTCTGACTACATATCCTTGCTTTGAGTGTGTATAATCACAGCCTCCCACCCTCACCTCTGCACATATACAGAGAGAGCATAAATAACTAAGATAATTTTAAAAGCAATTAAACAATCGCCGGGCGGTGGTGGCGCACGCCTTTTCCAGCACTTGGGAGGCAGAGGCAGGCGGATCTTTGTGAGTTCAAGGCCAGACTGGTCTACAAAGTGAGTCCAGGACAGCCAGGGCTATACAGAGAAACCCTGTCTCGAAAAAACAAAAACAAAAAAAAGGAAGAAAGAAAAGAAAAAGAAAATGACTAAGCACTCTAGTTAGAAAAGAATATCATTCAATCTTCACTGCCCACAGGTGAAGGAAACGGAGAAAGAAAAGAAACCTTCCTCTCTAAACACTGGCATGATTAAAATGTAGGCTCTAGCCAGGCATAGTATACACGGCACTTAGGAAGCAGATGCAGGTAGATCTCTCACAGTTCAAGGACAGCCAGTCCTTGAATTCCAGGTTAGCCAGTCCTTGAATTCCAGGTTAGCCAGGGCTACCGTGAGACACTGAGACCCTGTCTCAGAGACAAAACAACAATATAGAATGTAGACTCTGTGGCTGGAGAGACACATCTCCAGCTAAGTATACTTAATATGCTTCCAGGGGGCCCAAGTTCAATTCCTAGCACCCACATGGAGGCTCACAAACATCTAACTGCAGGTCTAGGGGATCTGATGCCCTCTTCTGACCTCCACAGACATCAGGCACAGGACATACATGTGGACAAACACACACATAAAAACATTTTGTTAAAGAATGTAAGTTCTAGACATAGAATATCTATATTATTTTAGTTAAGTTACTTAACCTCTCTGCTTTAACTACTTTATCTATAAATATAATTGTAATAACTTACATACAGTTATAAAGAAATAGACAAAACTGCATTAAACACAATGTCTGAGACATAGGAAGCAGTTAACAAATGATACATATTATTATTATTAACATTTGAATTACACTATTTTATCAGCTATTTTAGGGTAAAACATAGAGTATATGTATAATTCCTGCTTTATTATTATAGTAATACTCTAGTCTAAAAAGAAAATGAATTTTGTGACATGCACCCAAGTGGGCAAAAGGGGCAAAATGTCCAAGAGTCAAGAGTTATAAAAAGAAAGGAAATATAATTATGTCAAAAATGGCATTTAGCCAAGTATAATGTGGTCTGTACAAGGCATCTATTTCAGTTGAGTAGTTAGAACCGGAGTGTAGTCGGCTCTAGAATAAAAGGTGTTAGTTGTCTGTGTCCTCTGCATGCATTTCTACCTTAATATGAAAATATCATTCAAATTTGTTAAGGAAACTGAAAGAAATCTCAAAATGCACTTACTGGGAAAACAACACTACTTTGCGTAAAAAGAAAATAATTTGCATGAGCCTATGAAGCCGTAGGAAGTTCTAAGATGCCGCAGTCAGTAAAGCGCTTGTATGAGGACCTCGGTTTAGATTCCCAGCACCCACATAAAAACCAGGTGTGGTAGTATGTAACCCCTCCCCCCAAACCCTCTATAGTGGGATGCTAAGACAGGTGGACTGCCAGGGTTCACTGGCCAGCCTGTCTAGACAAAAGAGTACCAGATCCAGTAAGAGACCCTGTCCCAAAAAACAAGCTGGAAAGCAACAGAGGAAAATACTCAGTCAGCCCCTGGCCTCCATACATGCATTAACATGTGTGCCTAACTGCACACATTGCTCATGCACATACTCACCACACATATCACACACACAGATGCTCACACACACATATACCCTGAACACACACACACACAATCCTAACACTGCAACCCTATAATACAGCCTCTCATGTGGTGAAACCCCAACCATAATTATTTTGTTGCTACTTCATAACTGCAATTTTACTATTTTTATGTATCATAATGTAAATATCTGATATGCAGGAATATCTGATATTTGACCCCTGGGAAAGGGTCATAAAGGGGTCGCGACCCACAAGTTGAGAACCACTGACAGATTACTACTGCCACCTACTGAAAATCTAGTGAAGTATTTTTACTTTTGTTTTGTAGAAAGGTAACAAGTGGCACATGCTTTGAAAAACAAGCCTACAACTACTTATCTTTTTGCTGTGAGAATGAAGTACAGCCATGTACTGCTTAACAGGGTGAACCATTTTTCATAATAGGCCATTAAACAACTTCACCATCGTATGACCCACAGTGTACCCACATAGTACAGGTTAAATGTTTGGCAAAGCATCCTGACAAGCAAGAGACATGGTGAACATAAGATGGCGGAGGATTCTGGGGGCAAAACATATTAGCTTAATGTAAACTTCCTTTAATGAAGGAACTATAGCCATGACAATGAGTACAGCATAGTGTGTAAGTAATAAATTTATTATCAAGTAGTATATGCGGCCTAACTACATGCACTATGAGTCTGCATAACTGATAGACTGCTTAGACCAGCATCTCCACCATCATCATCCACTGACCGACCATGTTATGAAAGTTTCACCAGGTCATATATGCAGTCCATCACTAATTACTACTTTTTAAATTATATGGATTACTTCTTGTATATGTGTATACACATGTATGTGTGGAGGTACAAGCATACCACAGTGTCTGGGTCGAACTCACAGTTTTCAGGAGTCTGCTCTGTCCTTTGACTAAGTGGGTTCTGGGACTGAAACTCAGGTCATCAGGCTTGGTGGCAAGTACTTTTACCCACTGAGCCCTATCAGCAGCCCCATGACTGCATTTTACAGAAACCCTTTTCTTTTATGGAAAAAAGTACAAATTGATTGCTACTTCCTTTATTGCTAAATATCTAATCACATGCTTTGTGAATCATTCAGGCAATCTGGGTAGCATATCTCCAAAGATTTATTTTATTATTTGTTAGTGTGTGTGTGTGTGTGTGTGTGTGTGTGTGTGTGTGTGTGTATACATATGTGTGTGTGTGCACGTGTCCATGGAGCCAATATTCCAAGTACTTTATATGCACTGCCCAATCAAATCCTCACAGTAATCAAACGAGTTAAGTACCTATATTATTTGTAAATAGAAAAATATTCTACTTATGAATAAACACAAGTCTTACAAACTTCAAGAATTTCTAAATAGTAACATTTTATGGTCTTGCATATCAAATGAAGTTTTAAAATTTACAATCAGAAAATATTTCTTCCAGGACACAACTTGCCTAGACTGTGGAGATTTCAGGAACCTTTTAGAATGTAAGTGGACATGACCATAATGCTACAAGGCTGTTTCTGTAACGTCTCCAAGAAGTTCCATTTCTACTTTTCCCTCCATAAAGCCCGTCAGCCACAGTCGTTCAACTTAAAAAGGATCAAACCTAAATGCCAGCCATAAGTTTTCTAGTGAGATGTTTCACTAACACGGTGACTGTATGGTTTACATGGGAGACTAGGAGTCTAAACTTCGATGTCATGGCCTCCTACTGAAGTCGTCCCTGTTGGCTTCTGCGACAAACCTCTCCCGGTCTGCCTTTTCTCTCCTTTCATTCTGTTTCTTGAAGATCTTCCTTTTCTATGTTACCTTCAAATCTTAGTCTTCCTCCAGACTCTGCCCTGGATGCTTTTCTTATCTTAGTGTTTCTACTCTCTGCTGTCCCTTTCGGCATCTCATCAGCTTTCATGTTTCTAAAACTACCTTGCATCAAAATTACACTCAATTAACATTTCACCCTGACAGAACTGAGATGATGCACAGCTGTACGGACAAACTCACTTGTATGTGTGCAACCGTTTTCCCAAAAGCTTTTCTTTGCTTCACGTAGTTCCTGGTCTCTTCAAACATGAACTCGCAGGCAGAAATTGCCAAGTCAGCAATTAGCAGCCTTTCCTAGAACCCAAAAATGAAGTAGTAAGCATAAACCATTTTCATACCATTTCAATAAGTCCTGCGAATAATCTTTATAACAAACTATAAAGACTAAATTTTAACCTATGTCTTAGCTCTAGGAAAAGGCCCCCACTGACATCTGTGGTTATCATAACATATCTAAGAACAAAGCGAGGTGCTAGGTTTTTACCCATACTGCCTTTACCTCACAGATACCATTAACTCTCCCACAGTTGATTGTTTTTCGCACTGTATCTGCTACAGAAACAACACATTTGCGGAGCTCAGCATCCTCAAGTACACAGATCAAATTCTACCAACTGCTGTGAAAATAGCTATAGCCGTCAAATCCCAAAATGCTGGGGTTTCTGTATTCTACTTTACTGCTGGAGTCACTAGCTTTTCTCAGTTTCAGTGTTTAGCTGGCGCCATAGCCACCACCAGGCGAACACACACTTACAGCAAGATGTTAAATGTCAACGGTGAGACAATTCCGTTTTCAAGGCACACACTTGAAGACTGCATCATGGCAAACTGTTCTGCTTAACACGATCTCTCCTTGGACTCATGGTTGCTTAAAACCTGCCAAATGTTCTTGGTGATGTTTCCTTACAAAGAGCTAAAAGTTCTTCACTTAAGAAGCCAGAGTTGTTCTAAAGAAGAACCACAGAACTAGAATATGTACGTTCCTTATTTCTGTTACATTTTGGTTGGATCCTGCTGAGGTCAGTTATTTACTTATGTGCCCTTAACAGTGATACTCTTTTACATCCAACTTTAAGTTATACTCAGATGACTGGTGTGGCACAGGCTTGACCTGTGTGGCTCTTATATGGCTCTGTAATCTATTTTCACTCAGTTTCTAACTGGAGGTACTAATGGGAAGCCAGCATCCTTAGGCATTTAATACCTGTGGGAGCTCTTGCATGAGGTAGTAGAAGCCTCTATTCTCTTCCCCAAGTAGAGCACGAGCTGGCAAGCGGACATCTTCAAAGAACAGCTCTGCCGTGTCCTAAGAAACATAGATCAAGCAGAGAATGAGCACATTCATTTCCCCGTAACCCAGCAACGTTTACAGCTTCCACTAAACTGGAGTGGATTTGGAGATTGAACGTTAAGTAGTAAATAATAAACCAGGGAGTTTTATATAATTCCATCTTGTTCCACAACATGTGGCTTTCTCATGGCAATACAGTGTCTTTCAGGCTTTGACACTGTCTGGTTCTCTAGGTCCTGGGAAGTTAGAATTTCTAACACAGATTAGACAAAACATGTTTTCTAGTAATCTATGCCAAAATATTGTTATGACTTCATAACTTTCTAAATTTCACAGATGGCTTACTACAATACAGCCCACTTTCTCATTTCTAAGGGAGATATTCAAAACAGTCTGGTTCCTTCCCATAGCTGAGCATGACAAAGGCAGTGGCATGACTGAAAAGAAGCCCCCTCCGACACTTCTGAAAACACACCCTGCAATCAGCTCAGGAAGGTGCCATGAGCAACTCTCTATGTCTACTTTCTGATTGAGAGCGAACGGCAAATTAGCAGAATCCGATTCACACCATGACTTACCTGGGCCTTCAATCCCATCTTATGCAGCTTCCGGCCCTTGATAAATCCTTTCATTCCACTTTCTACCAAAAAGAGGCTAATACCGTGGGCAGGCGAGCGAGCTTCCCGGTTGGTGACGGCAACTACGATCACAAGGTCACTTAACCAGCCATTAGTGATGAACACCTGCATGAATCCAAAGGTACCATGACACTCTGCAATGTTCAGGTCTATGGGCAAGCGAGCACTGAGAGAGAACATTGGAGAAGACTAGAACATGAGTGTCCCGTCTCTCTGCACACACAGGTTGGCCAACCTGTGTTGAGGTTAATAAGGAACAGGGGGTCTCCAGCACTTCAGTACTGAAGTGTGCACATTTTCCCACTACTCATGCAATAGATAGTAACAGGAAGCTATTATTAAAACCAAATTGCCCATTCACTTGGTAAACTTAATTTTAGAGGGGAGTTAAAGGGAGGGAAAGGAAATTTGCTTCAAAAGGGACTAAACTCTTACGACTTTTGAAAAGACAGTCTGGGTTTTTGGTTTTTGTGTATTTATAAAGATTGACGACTACTTTCAAAATGGCCTAGATAAAGAAAGCATTAAGGTTAAGTGTGTATGTGTGTTGGAGGTGTGGGAGGGAAATGAGAACAGGCTAAAGAGGAAATATGTGCTGATGATCCAAAGCAATTGATAACTGGCACCCCATTCTGAACCTTACCTGGGCCATCTCAACTGTCATGGCCTAGCCACCCACTGAGACTCCAGAGCTGTCCCTTCTTCATTTTTATGAGACAGCATCTCACTAAGCAGATGGCCTGAAGTCACATAGCCCAGGCTGGCCTAGAATTTAAAATCCTTCTGCTTCAGCCTCCAGAGCGCTGGGAACAAAGAGGACAGAGGTGTGCCTCCGTGCCCTGCTAAGCCACATTTCTTGATACGATCTAGACCTGTACACCTACTGGATTCCAGAGTGACTCATGAGCAGAGTGTACCCTTCCCGCCCCACACTCCTGTCCAACAAAGAACACCAGCTTGTCCTCTGCCTCAACAAATGCCTTAGAAACTATGCTCCCATCTGTCCCACAGTCACCTCAGCATTGCTCTTTCTGGTCCACTTTTACTGCCTGAGTGTATCTCCTTCCTTTTCTACCATACCACTGGCTTTCCCCAACCCTCCTCAGTTCTTGCACGAGGCTCTATGACAGCTCTCAGTACAATGCCATCATCCATCAGGTTCTCAGAAGGACTGTTCTAAATGGCAATCTGACCAGGCCAAGTCCACACTCTACCACCTTTGAACCAGGGTTTGAGAGAAACCCTAAATCGTTAGAGCAAGCATACTTAACTCCTCATAAACAGATGGTGGCTTGCACATTCTTGCCTCTTTTCTCATTCTGTTTTGCCTGCTTCCTGCCCTCAGGGTCAGCAATGCTGAAGCACTTGCCTCATACATTCCAAAGCCTTCCAGACCCAGGTGTCCTTGAAAATTGCATTTCTTCCTTTACGAAGGCCCTTTCTAACTCTGATGAACTAAATCCTACTCATCTTGGACTAAGCTCAACTCTCCCATCATCTAAAATTCTTCTCAGTCTTCCACACTGAGTTAAATTACTCCTAATACACCACCAACTTATTGGCACGCCAGGCTTAGATGAGCTGTTTTCTTTCTTTTTTACAATATCAAAACCAGGGCCTCGCACGTAATAGGCACATATGGTACCACTGAGCCAAATCCACAATACTTAGGTAACTGCTTCGTAAAAAGTATTTGAATGATGTCAGCGATTCATGGTAGCAATAAAAGGAAATTTTCTAAGCTACAAGATGTCCTATCTTCAACTCTTAAAGATTCACAATGCACACTGGCATATCGAAGAATGAGAAATTCTCCACATTTTTCTAAATTTATTTGACACCATGGCTACTTTTTTCCTATACAAGAATTATTGATATAAAAAATAAAACTGTTACTTAGACACTGACAACGTATGTTAGAAAATCAGACTTTTAGGAACCTGACAGTTTCACAATATTATTTGATTTAGTAAAAGTGAAAATATTAGCTTAAAGCAAATGGAAAATTAAAAAAATGAATAAAGTAAACATGACTTAGTTTTATATGCTTGAAATGCTAACACTTGGGCAGATAACACAGGAGGAGGATGAGTTCGAAGCCATCCTGGGCTCTATAGCAAGACCCTATATCTCAAACAAACAAATAAATGAACAGCCCAATGACAAAGCTGCCTTCTCCCCAAGAATGTTAACATTTAGCTTGTGAGAAACCCTGGGTTCAAACATTTACATAAAAAAAGCAACCAAATAAGAAAAGTCATCCACAAACAGTCCTTGTATTAAAAAAGAACATCTCTCTTAACAGCCAGTCAACTGGAACATTTCTCTTCGGGGACATCTTTGCTCTAGAGTGGCCTGCACTTCTCCAAGTCTATCAGTAAGCGGATTCTCAGAAGACCTGGAGGGTTCTTGAATCCTATTCCTGAATTTTTATCTCTTAAGATCTTCTGAAACTTTCTGATCCTTGTTTAAAATCGTTTCTCCCGAGCTTTCTGTTTTTTTCTTCCATCTTATTGTATTTTTTATGGGTGGTTTTGCTTGCACGTATGTTGGTGCACATGCATGCAGTACCTGTGGAAGCCAGAAGAGGGCATCACATTCTCTAGAAGTAGACCTAACCGCCAGTTAGAAGCCATCATGTCCTGCTGGTAATGGAACCTATGTCGTCCAGAAGAGTGGCCAGTATTCTAAACTGTTGAGCCATCTCTCCAGCTCCCTCCTAATCTTTCTTTCTTTCTTTCTTTCTTTCTTTCTTTCTTTCTTTCTTTCT
>CAJQZJ010014103.1:2376877-2401799 GCA_907164525.1 Lophiomys imhausi | reverse complement strand
TCTTTCTTTCTTTCTTTCTTTCTTTCTTTCTTTCTTTCTTTCTTTCTTTCTATAAAATGTACTTACTTATCTGTTTGTCACACATGTGAGGTATCCTTGTCTATCACTCTCTACCTCATTCTTTTAAGGCAGGATCTCTCCTTAAACCTAAGGCTTGTATTTTTCACCTAGGCTAGTAGCCAGCAAGCCCCACTGCTCCTCTTGTTTCTGTACCCTTCAGTGCTGGGGTTAAAGGTGTGCATGGAACTGCAACACTTTATGTGGTACTATAACCTAAGTTCCAGCCCCCATTCTTACACAGCAAGTACTCTCAGACACCTCCACCCACGCATTTGTCAGCATAAAGCTCACCATACTGTAAATTTCTTAGTAAACTGAAAACTCTAAAATAATTCCTGTCTTAGTCCTTAGACTGATCATATCATCATCGACTATGTAGTTGTTGATGTAGTTTTGAGGCACTCATACCCATGGCCTGCTTACAAAACGAAGCCCTTTTTTACACACCTTGCTTCCATTGAGAATCCAATCACTTCCAGACCTTTTGGCATTTGTTCTTACTCCTTGTAAGTCACTATAATGGAAAAAAATGTCAATCAACTGGTAAAAATCAAATTATACAAAAGCTACCGTGTAAGGTCACATGTATTAAAAATCCTAACATTAGAAATGTTTACACAATTACAATAAAATCTTAGAAATGCTATTATAATTAAATAATAATAATGTAAAGATCTTACATGACTACATGAAGATTAAGTGAAACTAGCCAGACTTTACACAATTCACAGAAGCCCAACTATATTTAAGAGCTGTAAACTAGACTGATGACATTTCAAGGCTTGTTATCTCCTTAAAATTATGAATCACCATGTACTTACCTGTAGTGGTAATTGTGGAATTTTGTTTTCTTTAAAAGGCACAGAAATATTGTAAGAATATGTTTTTGTTTTAATCCCAGGTATGGGGATATGGGGCTGCTTTGCCACAGCTGACTATGATTTGCCTCGTGCTCTAGCAGAGGTGTGATTTTGCTAGCTGCAGATAGTTTCCGCGATTGTGTGACGTTTGGAATTCTGGGAACTTTTCAGAGGGCATATAAATGCTGGGCCTCAGTAGGTGGGGTGAGTGGTTGTTGGTCATTTATGGGGTTTGTTGGTTGGTCACGGTTTCTTAAGTAGTCATGCACAAAGAAGAAACAAGGAGAAGAAATTAGATACCCTGGAGGTGAAGATCAAACTTGCCTCCAGGAAGCAGAGGCCCCTAATCAGCAGGAAGTAGTCTAAAGTTAACATCACTCCCTTTCCAACCCCTGATTTTATTTAGGGATCTCTTTCCTCTCTCTCCTTTTTTCTCTCATATCTACTGTTAGGGGGTTGAAAGGGTGGAAGAAAAGGGGTGAAGGGTAGAAGAAGAACTCACAAAGTAGCAAAGACCAGCTACACTTACCTGCCTTTACATATACTGGTTCCTAACACTATCTTTTCATAAAAAATATAGGTATTTAAAAAATGCGCTGGAGAGATGGCTCAGTAGGTAAGAGCCTTTGCCGCTCTAACAGAGGATCTCGGTTCAGCTCCCCAGAACCCACATGGTGGCTCACAGCCATCCATCTGTCTGGTTCTTACAATCCATGCCTTACATGTGGTACACACACATACATGTAGGCAAAATAGTCCTCTAAATAAAATAAACCTTAAAAAGTCAAACACTTTCAACTGCTTTCCTCCTAAAAAAAACAACACAGAAAGGAGTGTACCTAGATACTTCCACTTAAAATATGGAAAGGGGGCTGCAGAGATGGCTCAGTGGTGAAGAACACTTACGGTTCTTCATGAGGACCCAAATTAGGGTCCCAGCATTAACATCGGGTGGCCCACAAGGACTGGCAACTCCAGATTCCAGGGGACCCCAGTACCTCTGTGGGAACCTAAATACACACACACACACACACACACACACACACACACACACACACCTATCCATACATATATACACATAATTAAGAAACAGCACTGGGGGGCCATTGGCAGGTGGATCTCTGTGAGTTCAAGGCTAGGCTGGTCTATAAGGGAGTCGAAGACAGCCAGGGATACACAGAGAAACTTTGTCTGGAAAGACAAACAAACAAACAAACACCCCCCAAAATAAATAAATATTGACTTATTAAAAATAATTTTAATTTTTAAAATAAATATTAATAAAACAATATATTGTAGAGTGCATAATCACATATAATATACAATTACATAATTATAACATAACTATAAATGTTAATAAAATAAATATTAATTTTAAATATTCAAATATTTTTAAAAATATGTAAGAATAACAGTATTCAAGAGAAAATTATTCACTTACTTTTGTTCTTTTAAGACAAGATTTGATATGTAATTTAGGTTGTTCTGGAACTTACTATATAGTGCAGTCTGACCTCAAATTAAGGACTTTCCTGCCTCAATCTCACAAGTGCCGGGATTTCAAGTGTGTACAATGAGACCTGGCCTTAAAAAAATAATTTATCTCCTGAATGAACATTCTTAAAACATACCCTTCCAATATTTTTTAATGGATATAAGCATACATTTGCAATATATGTATTTTTATTAAATTAGAACTATGTATGATTTTATCTTAATATGTAGTATTTTTGTAAGATAATTTTTTGTTTGTTTTTGTTTTTGTTTTTGGGACAGACTCTATTATGTAGCTCTGGCTGTCCTGGAACTTGCTTATAAACCAGTCTAGCCTTGAACACATAGATTCACTTGCCTCTGGATTAAAGGTGTACACCACACCCAGCTCTATAAGATAATTTTTATTTACATAGGACTTTTAATTACATACTTTATTTAATATAGTGTATATCTGTGTGTGTGTGTGTGCACACACACAAGCACACCACAGTGTGTGTGTGTGGGGGGGTCAGAGGTCAACTTTTAGGAGTCAGTTTTCTTCCACCATGTGGGTCCTGGGAGGAGATCAAACTTAGGTCACCAGTTTTGATGACAGGCTTCCTTACTCACTGAGCCATCTCACCAGCTCAAGCATCAGTTTTTAATTTTCATTAATACTCTACAATAAATAGCATAGTGTATAATTAATTCACATTACACCACTGTACGTGACTCTTGTATTTTTATACTCCATGGCCATTAAAAAAATACTTTCTGTATTAGTCTAAATAATATTCCTCACTATCCCAAAGATACCAGGTCCTAACCCCTGATATCTACACTACACTATACGGAAAAGGGATCTGGCAGATGAAGCTAATTTAAGGGTTTTGAGACAGAAAGATTATCATGGATTATCTGGATGAGCTCTAAATATCACAAATATCCTTAGGAGAGGGGCAGAGAGAGAAGAGGAGAGGGCAATGTGACCCTAGGTAACAAGCCAGCAAGTACTAGGGGCCACCAAGAGACGGGAGGGCAAGGAATGAGGTTTTTCTTTCACTTTCTGGAGGGAGTACGGTCCAACTGATAAACTGATTGGGTCCAAAGACACTGACTGTGGATTTTTAGCCCTCGGAAATGAGAAACTCATTTAGAGGCTAACAGATGTTGAGTTCTAATGTTATCATTCTCACCATTAGTATCAGTTCCTAAAATCTGCATATGGGTTGTTAAAACAGTTGTTCCAGAGGCTGGAGAGGTGGCTCAGAGGTTACAAGCACTTGCTCCTCTTGCACAGGCCCTGGATTCAGTTCCCATCCACAGCAGGCAGCGCACAACAGCAACACCAAACAGCAACACCAGGTCCAGGGAATCCAATCCCTCTTCTAGCTTCCATGGGCACACACACACACACACAGATACACACACACAAAAGAAGCAACAACAAAACTTGGTTGTCCCATGAAGGGACATAACCAGGTAATAGTATAGGTTAGTGGCTTGTCCTGAAAACTTTTCATGGTATACACGAAACACTGAAAATGGTTTAAGCATATACAACCTAGTAACACAGACTCTCATAGTATTTTTGAGTATTACCTAGTTTCCCTAATTCTGACATTGAGACTAGAGATTCTCACAACATCACGGATCTGGTGTTATAACATCTCAAACACAACGTAAATAACAATTTGCTATATGTACTTCTTTTGAAAGACCTCCTTTCTCATTTCCTTTTTTCTCCTCCCATTGGGGACCATAATAATTCTCTATCTTACATGATTTTTTTATCGTCAAATGAGAATGAATATGAGAAATCAATGTGAGAACACTTACAAAACCTATACTGCCATGTAAATATAGATAAGTGAATATAACAAAGGTGCCTATGAACACAGAAGGGGAAGGGCTGGTAAAACAGAATGGTTTCTAGCAGCTGTGAGCATGATAGTAAAATCATGATCATCTTTACTACTGTGTGTGGAGGTGTGCGTGCACACCACAGAGCCCATTTCCTCCTTTCCCCCTTCATGCACATTGCACCCAGCTTGTCATGCCTGCAATACAAGGAAGCGCCTTTACCTGCCAGGTCACCTCTCTGGCCCAGCAGTGGCAAGCTTTCTGTGGAGGCCAAACCCAAGTTAAGAAAAAGCGGTCAACCCATCTCTGACATAAGGCAAAACAAACTCTCCCATCTTCTCTACTCTTTCTCTCTCATACATGTGTCCTTGTTTCTCAACATTTTGGCATTCTTCTTCATTCAAAATGTTTCTGTTTTTACACTCTCTTCCTTTGAAAATGTACAGGCTCCATTGCCTGGATCCAGAGTTCCAAATAAGCATGTTTAACAACCTACTCCACACACTCCACTTAAAAAATAGATAACATGCTGAGGATTCACCTCATATCAGAGTGTTTTCGTTATGCCATGTTGAGATATTGAACACAGCGCGCATGTATTAACAAATGCTTTGCCATTATTTGTGTAAAGAAATGCCTTGTTTGGGGGCTGGAATTGTGAGTTATGCCATGTTCCCTTTTGTCTTGTATACATCTCAGAATCACTTATACAGCTTACCTGTCACCTAGTCCCCACAGGGACGTGGAGAATTAGTGCCAGACCCTATTCCCAGACACCAAAACTGGCAGATTGTTGCATACAACCTACATACATCTTACCACATGCTTTAAATTTTAATTAATTATTTATAAAATCCAAGTCAATGGACATGTTATGTAAACAGCTGCTATCCTATGTTTTCTAGGGAATAATGACAAGAAAAATGTGTGCACTTTCAGTACAGATGCATTTTTTCCAAATATTTTCAATCTGAGACTATATAAATCGAGGAACACAGAACCCACATTGACGGAGAGCTGTGGACTGTACCTAGCAAATACCTGCTGTTAGGATACTGCTTCTAAGAATTCAGAACCAGTTAAATGTGGACTTACCTGCCAGCACCGGGCTCTGTCATCGCTATGGCACCGATACACGTGCCTGCCATCATCTGGGGGATGAAGTGCTCGATCTGCTCCTTGGTGCCATAGTTTGCAATATAGGGCATGACAATGTCTGAATGGAGGCTGAATCCAGGGCCTGTGCAATTGGAGTATGCTCTTAGAACAAAAAGAGGACAATGGAACCATGAAATAGCTATTTGGTTAAGTTTCATCTTCAATTTTGCTAACATAGTGAGGAATTACTAAAGTCTCACTGTGCTGTGTGGTAACAGCCTGCTTTCTCATGAGCCCACGACCTTCCCCAAGGCCATCTCTGTTTTTCCCGACCTTTTAATTGTGGGCTCTAACATAGTAATGGTGCTTGAGCAGCCCCTCCACAGGACCTCACTTGATGAACTAAGAGATAAAACATTGACCACCCACAATTATGTTACCTGACTCGGCAACACATTTTCCTCTTTTTTCTGTTGGCCCCAGAGAATTAAGTTTTGTTCCCTCTGAGAAAAAGTACCTGACCTATAGAAGCTGGCCTTCAACAAAAATCTAAATGCATTTCCTTTCTGATGAACTGTTACTTCAAAAATTTACCATTTTAGCTGAAATAGTCCAAGAACTTTAGAAAGTATTTTCATTATCACTTTAGAAAGGACAGCTTACAACATTCCTTTTTAAATGGCTCCGTACTTACTGTTCTTCCCAAGTAATCGCTGTTGAGAACAAGTCTCCACCGATGCCCCCATGTTTCTCTGCAATGTTGATGCCAAGCAAGCCCTGCTTGCCAGCTTTTTCCCAGACTTCTCTACTCACTTCTCCAGCTTTCTCCCATCTGCAGATAACAAACTTAAAGTCAGACAAACTTCCTAAGAATTATGTGAACAGCCACACTAGGAACTACAAGTTTATGCAGGAACATGCCCTTAATTTAAGGTAACTGATGATACTGGCCACGGGCATTCCAACGTGTCTCTGGCTGTGTTATTTCTCCTTTCTTTTCTTCCTTATCTTCGCCACCTTTGCCCCCTCCTGATCTATTGACTAAACCTATAATTTATTCCTACTGCTATCATGTGTAGTTGACGCTCTAGGGTACAAGCTTAGTTGTGCCACATGGTCATGATAGTTTCCCTTACAGGACTTGAAAATGTTTTCCATGTAACTCCTTAAAATGCTGAATTTGAGCCAGGCATGGTGGCTTACACCTTGGATCCCAGCACTGGGAGGCAGAGGCAGGCAGAACTCTGTGACTTTGAGGCCAGCCTGGCCTACATAGAAAGTTTCAAGCCCATCAGTGCTACACAGACCTTGTCTCTAAAGAAAAAAAAAAATTTATAGAAGCTGTTCTTACATAATATTTAAAACCCATTTGCAATGTAGTAAAAATAGTGAATTTGAAACACAACAAAATTCTCTTTTACTATAAGTTAATCTTTTTTTTGTTCAAAAATGAAATGATTAATCAAGAGATACCTGTTGGGGGATTAAGAGATGGGTCGGTGGTTAAGAATACTTGTTTTTTATGAAAATGCACAGGACCCGAGTTCAATTTCTAGCATCCACACAGTGGTTCATAAGTATCTTTAACTACAGTTCCAGTATATAGGATGCACAGACACACATTCGAGTAAATATTCATACACATAAAATAAGTAAATCTCTAAGACTTTTAAAAAACAATATCCATGGTAAAAATACTCAGAGGTGGCCAAGAACTTACCAAGTTTCACCATGCTGACCTTTTTAAACATGTACATGCTTTAATTTTTAATTCATTTGTAACACAGAAAAAGAAAGACTGAGATGAAGTAAGAATCTGTCACTTAATCATAGGGTTCTAAAAAATGTTATTCTTAGGCTCCTTGGCAAATCCACAAACTTTCTCACTCATGAATGATACATTTTGAGAAGGCCAAAGTGGTGGCACAAGCCTGTCGCCCCAGATACTTGGGCAGGTGATGAGAAAATGCTTGTGCCTAAGAATTCAAGACCCTTTGGTGAACATAGCGATATATGAGGTCTCGAAAAATAAAATTAGCTAATATTAATAGCAATAATAAAATACTTATAAAACCTAGAAATCCTACCTACAATCTCAATGTTATTACAGTAAGGAGCAGTGAACAGGCAAAGGGGACACTTTTTGTGTCACCTACATCACTTTCCAGGAAACGGTCCTTTCTGTGTGTTACGTTTCAGCGGGGAGGGAGGGCACTTACTCTGCGTGGTAAGGGACCACTTCTTCTTGAAAAAACTTCCTTGCACTCTCCCGGAAAATGTCATGCTCTGAGGAAAAGATCCTCCTGATTCCAATATCAGTTAACTTTTTAGCAGAAGGAGTTTCTAGACGTGCTTCTGCTCCAGAATGAGAGCATCTTAAAGAGATATACATTTGTTAGTGTAAATTTATATAATTGTATTTGTTTCACAGCTTCTCTCTTAACCCAGCTAGCACTCAGATAGTTGAGACTGGGTTATATTATCTGTTTAATAAGCTTTACAACTCAATACTGAGCAGTTTTCATCTACTCTTAACCCTCTATGCTAGTCTGAGTCCCTCTTTGCCAAAATCCACTTGCAGTTTAGTACTCTCTCTGTTCCAAGGGTTCCTTCCTCATGTCTCCTGGACCTCTCTTGTGGCTGAATCTCCTACTTCTCCTCCCATGGAGGGCAGGAAGTCCACCCCTATTCTCTCCCCTACTCAGTGATGGGCTGTAAGCTGCTTTATTGGCATGTCAGAGAACAATCAGGGAGCAGTGTTTACACAACATTGAAACAGGAGATTCTCAGAACAAGGGTTGCAACCAGATATGGGTGGTACAGAAATCAGCATTTGAATTATATAATAACCTTATGTCTACATACATTAAGAAAATTAAATCACCGGGTGTGGTGGCCCATGCCTTTAATCACAGCACCCGGGAGGCAGAGACAGGTGTATTTCTGTGAGTTCAAGGCCAGTCTGGTTTTCAGAATGAGTCCAGGACAGCAATGGATACACTGAGAAACCCTGTCTCCAAAAAAAAAAAAAAAGAAAGAAAGAAAATTAAATCAACTATTACTCATTTATACCCAAATTAATACCAGTGAACAACACAGAACCCTGAGATATTTTGATAGGATCTCCTTACCTCATAGACCCTGTATCAGAACCCTCCCCAATTCTCCCACCACAGTTGAAAAGAAAATAGCACTTTGTCATAATTCAACTGTCTCCATTTGGAAATCTGTAATGTGGATAATGGCTAGATGTAATCACAGGTGTGAATTGAGGTGAAATACGGTGTTTTCCAAACAGCATATGGATATGGGCTAAACTGCGTAAAATTCAAATGGCACGACAGAATAGTAGTGGTAAAATTTCATGTCTCATACAATTTTGAAACAATACAAAGCCCCCCAAAGTAGCATCATATCCAGAATCATAATTCCAAATAGCAAGGGCAAAAGATGTGAACTGTATCAATGTCACTACCACATTGGAGTGTCAATCAAAATGCCCAATGAGACTGTGTATAGATTCCCATAGAATTCTTTAGGCTCTACAGCTGACACTTCCCTCTCCCCTTAATCCCTCTCCTTCTCTACTCCCCTCAGAGAACATAAAATGACTTTTTATCAGTTCCCTTAGTTCAACTATATTCGTGGTTTTATTTCTACTGAGGTTCCACTAAAAACATTCTTTCATATATCTTCAAACTCACATTGAGTAAGACTTTTTTGAAGAAAAATACTTTATTTAAAAACAAAAAAATGTAGGTTTTCAAGAACAGGGTTAATGCATTCACCCTGGGGGTGCCCTGTCCTTCACGATGAAGTCAGTGAGATTTCCTTGTCTGACATGGTGTTCTGGTCTGTGCATTCAATATGGCTTGGGAACTGGATTCAGCAGGTACTCTGGATCCTTGTTGGAGTCTCAGAAAGAATCACACACCCGTTACATTTGTTCAAAGCAGTTGCCAGTGGATACAAAGACCATCACCACTGGGTGACCAATGAGCTCTAGAGAACAAATGAAGGGTGAGTCTGAGTTAGCAACAGGTAACTCTGTTTAGCAAGGGTCTAACCATCTTTCACTCTACAGAGGTCGGTTACCATGGTGACCAGGGTCTAAGGCTTGCTCCTCCTTCACAGCATACAGGTGATGGGCAACTTGGTGGCCAATGTGGCCAGGATGATGTCTACCTGGTCACCTGTAGAGAGCTGTGACGTGCCGCGCTCTAAAGATGGCGCCGGTTTCCACCTTCCACCAGCCCGATGGTGAGCGCTCTCGGTGGTAAACAAGTCCATATTTGGCTAAGACCGCTGATCTGGCTTGCTTCCGCATACGTGGGCCTCTAAGATAGCACCATGTGGCTTTACTTGATTGGCTGTTCGTATAGTATTTAGCCTGTGGGTTGGGTCTGCCCGGGCATTCGGAAGACTGTTTTCAAGGGACCTGAATAAACTGCTTGAAAAGAGCTTTTGCGAGTTGCGTCGTTCTTGCTGGTCGAGGGGGACGCGTCAGTCACCAAAGGAAGAGATGTTCTGGACATCTGTGGGTATCACATGGACTCGAATGCCAATACTGTGATAGACACAAAGCTCTTCCCTGTTAAGGCTATGATGAGACCTCTGCTATGGGACACAATAGACATCAGTGCTCACTGGCTGTGCTTAATTCTATATCTACTGCAAGTCTAGTAAATAAGTCCTGGCTTGCACTGCTCCAATGCTGGGTCTCTAAAAAAGTTACTACATATTAAAATGTGGAGAAAACTTATTCTGTTTTATGTTAAGTTCTAACTTAGGTGTCTTTCTTTCTATTTCTATTTCTTAGTCACATGAAGTAGAGTTAAATATTTAAATTTCTTATGAGCTTTTGACAAAACATTAATATTTATTTCTAAAACAAGTTGATACCAAACCAGATAAAGAGCCAACAAAAAAAGGGAAATACCAACCCCTAAAGAACAGAGATCCCATCATGATAAAAGTCATAGACTGTAGACTGATCATATAAAAGAGCATATTTCAGCATGCATATCAGCATATATATGACAAACCTACAGCCAACATCATAGAGAAAGACCCAAACCATTCCCAGTAAGATAGGTATAAGATAGCTAGTGTGACTCTCTTCTTCTATTTAATACAGTGCTTGAAAACTTAGCTAAAGCAATAAGACAAGAAAACAAAATAAATAGGATGCAAATAGGAATAGAAATTCAAGTATCTCTATTTGCAGATGATATGAATCTAACCTAAGAGACTCTAAAGATTTCACCAAAAAAACTCTCAGAGCTAATAAACACTTTCAGCAAAGTAGTAGGATTCAAAATTAGCATACAAAATTCAGAGGTTTCTTATATGCCAATAACAAACATACTGAAAAAGAAATCATGGAGGCAATCCCATTCACAGTATATACACACACACACACAGAGAGCTAGGAATAAACTTAACCAAGGAAATAAGAGATTTCTGTAGAAAAAGGCTAATGAAATTATTTGCCTGTATTTATATTATAGTTAATGGGTCAGTGGTGTTAATCCTTAACCTGCATTATATATGAGCACACAGAGATACCTGATGGACTTTACCAAGCCTAGCCTGGATTGTGCAATCTTACTCCATCTAAGCTAGCCCTTAATTCTATTCCCCAAATATGACCCCATATTTACAAACATCCCTTTGGACTGCTATTCTACACACTACATGGATGTTCTAGGTCACGTGGAATAATCTTCTTTCACCTACCCCATCGTGTATCTACTTTTTCCTTCTTGTGGCTTCTTCTCCTTCTTGTGAAGGCTCTTCTACCCAAGACACTCTCTGCTTCAGAAGCCTACACACCTGCTTGTTGTACACCAAGTGAAGCTGTGGTACTTTGCTTGCTAACCATTGTCTCTGATTGGCTTTAATAAAATGCTGAGGCCTGTGTTTGGGCAGAGACAGAGGTAGGCGAGGAAAAGGTTGACAGGCACTGGAGGAGCAAAGAGGGTCATGAGAAGAAGCCAGGAGAAGGAAGGAAGATACATCACGAATTAGAGAGAACATTATTCCAAGTGGCCTGGAACATCAGCATAGCGTGGAGAATAATTGCCCAGGGAACTTATATATATTATATGGGGTTTTATTTGGGGATAGAATTATAAACTCTCTTAGATGGGGTAAGATTACACAATCCAGGCTAAGGCTTGTTAAAATCCATCAGGTGTCTGTGTGATTATTTATATTGGTGGGTTAAGCATTAACATCACCAATCAAGTAACTATAATATAAATACTGATAAATGATTTAAATGTTTATTTCTACAAATGGAGCCCAAATTGTGGAGTGACTAGAATCCATGCTTACAGCTTGAGAAGGCCCGGGTAAAACTTGGTTTCCTGGCTAAAGGGAAATGCATTTCCCAACCCAACCCAACCCAAATGCATTTCAAAGGTGTGGCTCCTGAAATAGAAGCTGCTGTTCTGCAGAAAAATCGATAGCCTTCTAAAAGAGCTTGGGGGTGAAATCAACCACCTAGAATTGAAATGAAGGAATTCATAATGTCTCAATACTTTTGGATTCCATTTGAGTTTTTTTTCCCTTGTCATACAAATGAGTTTTACACTGACAATTGTGGTTCTGTGTATCCTTCTGAGAAAGATTGGACTAGGACAGGTTTAAAGAAGGAAGGTATTTACAGATGGAATGCTAAATTACCAGCAATGACAATGAGGGAAGGAGGGAGGCCCTTCCCAATTGATAAGACAAAATTGATGGCAGCAGGAGCTCAGAGCTCCCTAGAAGGTGTTTCTCAATGGCCTCCCAATACTATGCAGCTGCAACTAGATTCCAGGAAATGAAGAACAGAACTTTAATTGCAGCATGGGATGGCACAGCTGGACCAAGGCTTTTGGAATGTTTTTGTTTCTTTGCTTGATTTTTGGTTAGATGTCTTTAATTTTTACCTGTATTGGGAGGTAGAAAGGATTTCTTATGGGTTGGACTTGCTAAAACATAGGAGATTTTTGAGGATTTTGAATGGATTTGGGATTCAAATGAAATATTTGAGCAAGGCCAGTAATGGTACATGCCCTTAAACCCAGCACACTGGAGGTAGAGACAGATGGATCTCTTGAATTCTACAGCAGCCTAGTATTAAAAAATGAAGTCAGGGTGGGACCCCTGCTGATAAGATAAGGCTACTTGCTAATGACAGTCTAGAATTCAAAATGACACTTTTCCTTAGAGGTACTATGTAAGTTTTTGCTTAGTACTAAATGATAATGTCCTTACTGATCTAACAGATACACATTAATCTTAAATTTATATAAAGAGAAAGCCAGTCTCTTTAGGTGTGGGACTCCCTAAAAGAGATATATTGTGTTATCAATGTAAAGACCTGGAGTTAGGCTGGCGGACGAACATGCAAGCTGCATGCCTCCCACCACCAACAGTTAACAAAAGCTAACATAAGATAGCATATCATGTTACTTTAAACCAATCTCCTCAAGAATGGGGCTCCCATGGGAGAACTGGAACTCAGACTAATACAAAATGGTTTAATTAATATTATTAATAAAGGTAATTCAATTAATTAAATTCATACCTTGATCCCAAAACTTGGGAGACAAGGAAAAAACTTGTGAGTTTGAGACCAATCTAATCTACAGAGCTCTACAGAGCAAATCAAGACAGCACAGGCTACACAGAGAGGCCCTGTCTCAATAAGGATAGATATATCTACATCGAAATTAAATCTTCAAGGAAAGGATAAAAGGAAAGAAAAAATATATATAAATGGATGTCTTTGATCTCAAAACATAGGAGACAGACAGATTCCTTGAGAGTTTGAGGCCAACCTAAACTACAAACAGCCCAGGCTACACACACACACACACACACACACAAAAAGAAACCTGTCTCAATCAATTAATAGATTTATGTCAACTGTAGAGGAGAATACTTGAACTCCATACAGTCTTATGATGAATTTTCAACTTAAAAATGATTATATATAGCTGTATATATGTAATAATAATTAGGATGGTGATAATAATGATGATTTTATTTATCCCCTTTATGGGAAGTCAAAATATAGCAGACCTATGGAATGCTAATTTTAATAAACTTATGCTTTAATGACTTCAAAATAGAGGACAAAGGCTTTGTCATTTTGGGGAAGAAATTTGTTTGTTTTGTCAACAGGAAAGAAAAGTGTCTTCCATCCAAACTGATAAAAATCAGATTTGACTGGAAAGGCCTCCTAAGATCTTGGCAACAAACAAAAGAACAAACAGGTAACTTACATTTGCTGATTCCACTACGTGGGAACAGCTCAGACTGGCTAAGACATAAATATACATACATAGCCGATAAAATTCTTGTTAGCTACATAAATCCACATAACTTATTATTATATGCCACCCTTTCATATGACATGGAGACTTATAAATGTCTTTCTTCTGTTCAAACAAAGGACAGAAAATCTTCCTTAATTGATCTGTGTATCCTGCACATCCCAGACATTTTTGTAATTACAGAACTAAATGTTACTTGTGAGAAATTATATACTTTTAGAACAAAGGGACCAGACATCAAAGAAGACAAGTAGCCCAGATGATCCAGCCTCACAGACTTCCTCAATAGCTATTTCCTCCATAATCTGCATCCAGAACAACTTCAAAATGGCTTGCTGAGATGGGTCAGCCTCACACACTGTTCCAGCCAGGACTTCAATAAAGCCCTGAACTTTCCCACCCAAAGGTCAACTTCGGACTACAAACTACTCAGGACATTCAAATTGCTGAGCACATAGAGACTGGACAACACATGTCACTATTAACTTACTTAACCATTTTTCCATTTTATTTGGGCCCCCAAACAGGTTTTCTATGTCCCAATTCATCAGGAAGCAATTTTAAGAGAGTAATACCTCATTCCCAAAAGGTGGGGTGGGTGATTTTTTTTTTGGGTCTCTTGATGGGGTATAGAATTTCCTGTTTAGGGGGATTGGTTACAAGTTATTAAATGGTCTTGTTAAGCAAGGTATAGGAGGTTAGACTCAGGGATTTCTTTCTTTTTCCTTTATCTATCCTTTATTCTCTCTTATGTAGGGGGAGAAGACTTGAATAGAAAAAAGGGGGGATATAGATATAGGAATGGTAGGAAAAAGGGTGGATTATTGAATTTACTCCTATTGATTTTTGTTATTGATACAAAATTAAGGTTACATTTGGTTACATTGGTATAGATCATTGTATACTGATACAAAATTAAGGTTATATATTGGTTAGGTATTGTACCTATGTAATTCTTAAAAATCCAACATGAAGTTCCAGTCCTTTTGATAGCAACTATCACAAACTGTTTAGGACAATTAAGAAATGCAAGTTTATAGTCATTCAAACTTATGATTTTATTAGAAACTAGTTTAGTGTATCACAGATATTTTCTAAGTTAATCGGATATTAAGTTGTCAGAGACAAGCAATATTTGCTTATTCAAATATACAGAGATGGATAGACGGTCTTCAAAAACCTCAAGAGATCTGTAGAATATGGTACTTAAAGGTGTTTTTATTATTTTCAAATTCTTTGACTTGAGACAGTCAGCTCCTGCCAGCTCCCATTTGACTTGGAAGGAGACAATGACCATCAAAAAAATCTCCATCAGGAGATAATTCCTACTGGGCAGAAATGCCCTTGCTCTCTCAATAGATTTTATACAGTCCAAAGATAGACCAGAATTTAAATGGAGGTAAGTCAATGGTCTGATTCTACAGAGACAGAGTAGAAAAATCCTTCTTATTTCCTGCTGCACAATTAAGACTGTGAGATTTGCTTGGCCAGAAGGCTGAAGAGATGCTCCAATGGTATTGAGAGATATTTGGGCCTGTCTAGGCAGCAAACTGTCATTTTTCTTTTTTGGAAGCTGAGCTGCTTGCCTACACTTCCTACTCACTCAGATAACTTGATCCCTTCTTAAGTCTTTAGTGGAGTTGAACACATAATAGACATAAAATTTCAATTGAGTTTAAGTTGCTTAGGATTTAAAAGGATTTTTAAAATCTAATATCTTTAGATTTATTAATATAGGATATGATAGAAAATAGTTAGGTTCAGATTTTTAGACTCACCAAGATAAGATAGATGCTTTTTTTTTTCTTCAAGGTTGCTGGATACAAATAAGCCAAACATTATGTATGTAACTATTATATATGTTTTTGATTGTTTCATATTGGTTCTTACTGTATATAGTTTTTTTTTCAATAGCCTTTTTATTAGACAAAAAGAGGGAATTGATTCAGTGATCTGCTATGTATTCTAAATGTTAATTAATCTGCTCCCAGAGGCCTGCTTGCTGTGCCAGGTCATAAGTACACCAAGTGAAGCTGTGTTACTTTGGTTGCTAACCATTGTCTCTGATTGGCTTTAATAAAATGCTGAGGCCTATGACTGGGCAGAGAGAATGGTAGGTGGAAAAAGGAGGCACTGAAGAAACAGAGAGGATCATGGGAAGAAGAAGCCAGGAGAAGGAAGATAGACATGAATTAGAGAGAACATTATTTCATGTGGCCTGGTATATCAGCATAATGTGGAGAATGATTGCCCAGGGGATTTTTGTATATAATACGAGGTTTTATTTGGGGATAGGATTATAAACTATCTTAGATGGGCTAAGATTGCACAATCCAGGCTAAGGCTTGTTAAATTCCATCAGGTATCTGTGTTATTATTTATAATGGTGGGTTAAGGATTAATACTGCTGACCAATTAATGATAATATAAGTATGGTAAATAATTTAATACTTCTACAGCAGAAGCAATATACAAGACTAAAACTAGACCCTGCACAAAACTAAACTCCAAATGGATCAAGCACCTCGATATAAGATCTGATGGGGTATGCTTCAACACCTGGGTAATGGTTAAGGAGTTTCTAAATAGGACCTTGGAAGCACAGGAAGTAAGTTCAATAACCACACATGTGATCCCATGAAACTAAAACGCTCTGTTCTCAGAATGAAGAAAACCTTTGCAAACTATACATGTAACAGAGGCTTCGTATCTAAAATACACAAAGCAGGAGGAGGAGGGAAGGAAAGAAGGGATGGAGGAGAAAGACCAAAAACAAAAACAAAGCAACTCAACTGAACAGAAAGATCTCAAAAGAAGAAACACCTAAAAAGTAAACATAGGGGCTAGAGAGATGGCTCAGTAGTTAAGCAAAGTGGCTGCTCTTTGGAAAGATTCGGGTTCAAATCCCAGCATCCACAAGGCAGTTCTAAACTGTCTGTAATGGCCAGGTGTAGTGGCTCATGGCCTTTAAACCCAGCACTCGGGAGGCAGAGGCACAAGGATCTCTGTGAGTTCAAGGCCAGAGATCAAGGTCTACAGAGTGAGCTCCAGATAGCCAGGGGTACATAGAGAAACCCTGTCTGGAAATAACAAAACAAAAAAAGTAAACATCTAAAAAAGTGTTCAACATCCTTAGCCATCAGGAAAATACAGATTAAAGCTACTTTAAAATTCTACCTCACCTCAAGTCCTTAATAATACAATTAACAATTGATTCTGGCTAGAATATGGGAAAACCATTACACACTGTTGGTGGCTGGAGTGTAAACTAGTGAAGCCAGTTTGGAATACAGTGTAGAGGTTTCCTAAAAAAGAGAGAGACAGAGAGAGAGAGACAGAGAGCAGAGAGACAGAGAGACAGAGAGACAGGAAGAGAGAGAACTAAAAACAGAACTACCATATGACCCAGCCATACCACTCCTGGACATGTGCCCAAAAGATGCTGTATCCTAGTACGGCAATTCTTACATACCCACATTCATTGTTGCTGTACCACCAGAAAATGGAATAAGCCTACATGTTCATCAACAGATGAATGGATGATGAAAATATGGTATTCTTATTTGTTACCTTTCTGCTGCTGTGATAAAATACCATATCCATAGAAGACAGGTTTATTTGGGCTTACCTTTCCAGAGGGATAAGGGTCTATCACCATCATGGCAGGAAGGCATGGCAGTAAACAGGGAGAAGAGAAAGCAAACTGGAAATGGCAACAGGCCAGACCTTAGTGACTGACTTCCTACAGCAAGGTCATACCTCCTAAACTTCTCTAGAGGCACCAAACTGGTGATCAAATTTCCAGAAGGTCAGAGAGAACAGGGCATAAGATCTGCAGGTGGTCTGACAGATCATGAGCATGTCATATCAACTAGACAAAGCTTACTTTATTCCTGTAACTCAAATTACTGCTTTCAATTATTGCTATTAGATAAGCATTTTAAAGTACATATTTGACCATACAAATTTTCCTACATTGGTTATTTTCCTCCAGGCAAAAACAATGCTGAGATTGGGATACTTATGCTTCTAAGATTCAGGAGGAAATGTTTATCAAAATATAGAGAACTTGTGTATAAGTCTGCCTGGGTCTTAAAATGTTACACCTCATAATATGCTAAGAAAAATCATGGGATATCAGAAAATGAAATGCACAAATAAACACTTTCCAGTTCAGTTAAAGGTCCTGAACGGAACATGCGTAGGACAGAAATCAAAACATTTACTTGGCAGTTAAGTTTGCTGAAACATCTATTTTCAGTTTGGAGACACCTGTACTGAATAAATCAATAAACTTTAGGCTACTCTCTATTGTTTTCCTTGCCTTTTAAGTCAGGGTCTCACTAACAAGTTCAAATCAGGCTTCAAATTCTTCATGACTCCATGGCCTCTGCCTGTGTGTGTGTGTGTGTGTGTGTGTGTGTGTGTGTGTGTGTGTGTGTTGGGGGGCAGGTACAGGCTTGCACCACCACTTTAAAGCATCATGTACATAACACACACACACACACACACACACACACACACACACACACAAAAAGGAAGAAACTAAAGAAGTGAGCCACTAGCACACTTGGGCCCTTGGAGCTGGATGTATTAGTACATGCTCTGGGCTTGGCCTAGGCCTCACTCCATAAACGCTGAATCAGACTGCGTTTCAACAAGATCTTTGGTCATTATGCTAATAAAAGTTTAAGAAACCCGTGATGACAAAACTGTAGCCCCTGAATCATTGACCATTTTCCAGTATCGTTTTTAAGGCAGAATTTCTTCCCACAACTGCATCAAAATAAGATCATTTCAGGGTTCTCTAATTTTAAGAGTGGGAAAAAGACCTGATACAACAGTCAGAACACTGCTTCCTCAAGAGTATTCAGGAGACTAGAAAAGCATTCCAATCTTTAAGTCGTTTGCACTTTCCCAAGTGTCCTCAGGATTACCACAGCACTTTATTGTTCTTTACAACAATGTACTAATTAGTTCATTTAAATGTCCTGCTACCCTAATTAACGAACCTTTGAGCTTCCAGTTTGCTTTATCCAATGAATGGATTTTAGGACAGGTAAAACTTTTGATCTCAGCATAAACACCCCCCTAATAGTCTCTAAAGCTCTTGGGCGCTCCCCATTAATCCCACTACATTTAATTAGTTTAAGGATTTGCTAATAAATCCACAGCTAATTTATCAGACAGAGCCCTTGCCGGGACACAAGGCTGGATGGAGTAGTAGGGTTTATTGATGTTGCTCCTGTCTTCTGGTCCGGGCCTCTCGCAGGGCACGCTAAGTCCCAAGTTCACTGTCAGGTGGCAATCCCCAGCCTCAGTTCCAACTGGGCTAAAGGTCGGAGCTTGGTGGCAGCGCGCCGGGAGCAGTGACCGATCCCGCTCCGCTCCACGGCATTGCTTTGAAAGCCAGTTTTCGGGACACTCCGTCGGACGCGGGCCTGGAGCGAGCATTCGGCGGAGCCTTGCCTTTTTGGAGGCGCAGCGGCCCAGGGCGGGGACGGGGTCGTGACACCCCGAGTTCTCCGCGCCCACAACGGGCAGCCCCAGCCGGAACCGGGAGAGAGAAAGGCCCCGCTCCTTCCTCCGGCCGTGTCGCCCGGCTCGTCCGTAGCGCGCCGCACCCCGTCCCCAGAACCCGGGGACCCCGGGGACCCGCACCCCAGGCTGGACCCGCACTCACCGGGCGGAAGGCGGCGGGAGGGGCGCGGAGCGGGCGCTCAGGATGCGCAGTGAGCGGAGGAGCAGGCGCGCAGCCATGGCGGGACGGAGGGCGGCGGGCTGGACTCGCAGGCTCCGCGGGCGGGCGGATGGACGCAGGCGGGTGGCGGGGCGACGGGACGGCGGGGCGGTCCTCGGGGACAGCCAACTGCGGGCCGCAGGGCGGTGCCGCCAGCCCGGGCGGGGTCTGCGCCGGGCCCTGGCGTCTCCCTGCGCGCCCTCCGCTGCCCTTCCCGCTGCGGGTTCCCGGGAGAGTCCTGGTCGACCCGGTGGAGCAGCGTCGGGAGCCCCAACACCCTGCACTTGAAGTGTTAGTGAAACTCTTTCTCTAACTCTGGAAGTAGACAACTTCTCACAGACAACTATTTAATGTTCTCTGTAAAGAAAGGACTGCGCTGCTTTCGTTTCGTTTTGTTCTTGTAAAAGATTTTACCCACTCTTGGAAAAAAGAAAGTTGATACGAAAACAGCAACTGATTTAACTCTCCAATCTATGGTCGTTTCCTTCTTTTTCTTTCTTTCTTTTTTTTTTTTGTTTTGTTTTAGCTCAACGAAATTTGTGGTATTTGGGTTTATGAAATTGATGGTTTGTGATGAGGAATGCCTGAAAGGTTTTGAACTCTGAAGAACGTCCAGATTAGATTTCTAAGGTGGCAAAATAAGGGGCCTTTCTATGTCAAGGAGAAGTCACTGAAACTGAAATAATGAAATAGCCCAAAGTGAAAGATACTTTAACTGACGGCTAACTGAAAATAGGACATGGAAATGCTTAAAAGGAGACTTTTAGTACTCACAGCACTAAAGACGGATGGCAGGGCGACGGGACAGAATTTTTTTAAAGAATATTTTTAAGACACACATGGTATGTATTCACTTGTAAGGGGATACTAGCCATATATATAGTACAAGATAACCATACTACAACCCACAGACCCAACGACACTAAGTAACTAAAAAAGTCTAAGGGAGGATGCTTGAATTATACCCTGAAGGTAAAACAGAATAGACAGTGGAAGTGGATGAAGACAGGGAACTAGGTAGGAGAAGGAGAGAAGAGGGAAAGGAGGAGGGGGGAATCAGTTGTGGGGAGAGCAGGGCCAAGAGGTGAGAAGGCTGGGAGAAAGATAGAAAAGGGGGGGCTCTCTGAGACAAGCTGGAGACCAGCAACAGGGTAGGCCCCTGGGAAGATATGGGGGTGACTCTAGCTGGGACTCCTAGCAGTGGGGATACAGAGATCGGAGAGGCCTCCGGCTAGCTAGGTAGGACTTCTAGGGGAAGGAGGGATCTCCAATCCACTCACAAAAACTTCAACCCAAAACTTAATAAACTTTAAAAAGTAATATTTTAAATTACATTTATTTATTGTGTGTGTAGGTGTATGTACAACCATGCATGTGTGTGTGTGTGTGCGTGCATGTGGAGTCGAGAAGTCCATGTCAGATGTCTTCATCACCTGTCCTCCAAGTTTCTCACTGAACCTGGGGCTTATGCATTTAGCTACCCTGTCTGGCCAGTGAGCTCCAAAGATCTACCTATCTCTGCTTCCCCAAGGGCTCGGCTTACAAACCACTCAGGAGAGTCTGGCCAATACATGGGGGGGGGGGGATTCAAACTCAGGTCTTCATTATTTGCACAGCAGGCACCTTACCCATAGGAACCTTCTCTCCAGCCACCTCAGATTTTTAGGCCCCAATGTGTGTGAACCACTAATACTCCCCTAAGGTTGCTGTGTCTAATGAGATTTCACAGCACTTCAACTCCCAGAATGCTGTTTTTATTCTCCACCTTTGCAGATACCAGCCTCTCTGCCTTTTTGAGGGATGATCATAATTACCTTTTACAACCAAACATTCACACATGCCTCTCTCCCCATTCAGGAAATTAACACCAATGGTGTCAAGTAAGGCATTTTTGAGATAGAACTATGGAGGACTTATCTGGACTATTGGACCTTAATGATCCTCTTCAGATCTAACTTGCTGCTAGCCATCTTTGAGGTCTGTTAGGAGGGCCAGGTGTGCACTTCCAAATAATTTTTCTTTGAGAGGCTAAGACTTACTGCAAAGTCCTTAGGAAAATCTTCTGATTTCATAGAAGGTAATGTTTAACTTATACAGAGATCTGTCTTTCCTTAATTGCACATTTGCATAAACTTATAAAAAAATCGAGTGATCTTTGCTTGTTTTCCACACCATTTGAATGACATATGAGCCCTTCCATGTGCTATTTCTAACAAACTGATTTGGAATCATACGTACCACACTATTATGAAAGGCAAGCTTTCTGGATTGCTTTTGGCTTCCAACTTTTGTTATTTTGGAGCTTTATCTTAGATAAGCTCCTGTCACTTTTTTATTTTTCAACATTATATGAGCCCAACATCAATATTTGCATCCAAATTACTCTGTTAGCTTACTGAGAAAAATGTCAGACATGAACAAAAGTTACCAATCTCCCATTTGCCCTTTCCTCAGATGTTCAAATACTAACATTTGGATCAGTTTGCCACATATAAAGATTTTTCTAAACCATTTGAAAAACTATTACATATATATATTATGCCTCCTCCCCGGTTATTTAGCAAGAACAAAGGAATTACCTTAAGAATTACAGCAGAGTTATTAAGGATAGACATTTAACACTGAGGTAAAATTCTGATGTATTTGTTTGTTGAGACACGTTCTCACAATGTAGTTCTGGCTAACCTGGAACTCGCTATGTAGACCGGGCTGACTTTGAACTCACAGAGATCTGCTTACCTCTGCCATCCAAGTGCTGAGATTAAAAGTGTGTCCCACCATGCCCAATTTAGGTAACACTCTTTAAAACCTTACAGTCTGCTTTCCAACTTCAGCAAATCCCCAGTAATATCCTTTCATTACAATCAGGTGTGATACTGAACCCCATCTTGGCTTGCTGTTTGTCCCCAGGTGTTGGGAATGGACTTCAGGGCCTCCTGTGTGTGCTTGACTCATACTCTCACCCTGAGCTACAAACAGCTCCTGGCCCTGGGATAGTTTCCTGATAAAGCTACGGTAGTATCAGCTAACCTGGAGCAGTTTAGTTTGCCTTTCTTGTTCTTTTCTGTTTGTTTAGTTTTAGTTTCATTTTCTTTTATCATTCATTTTATAGAAGTGACTTGATCTGCTTATGTTTGGGTTTTTTGTTTGTTTCTTTTTCTTTTTGTTTTTTTTTCCAGGTTTTCTAGTGACAGAATTAATTGAAATTATGTGGTCTTGTTCTGTTACATTCTTGCTAAGGCTAATTGGACCCACACTTGGTTAATATCTTGTTCATCCAGTTTCTTTATAATGAAATTAGTTTCCTTTTAAAAATAAAAACAAGCAAGTGCAATGTGTGTGTGTGTGTGTGTGTGTGTGTGTGTGTGTGTGCGCACATGAATGTGTTCGTGGGGGTAGGACTGAGGCCTTGCACATACATGCAACAAACCAGCTTCTAAGTGTAGAATCAGCTATATTAAAATAATATAAGAGGTCAAACAATAACCAGCATTTCATAAACCTCTTTGAGACATTTAAATTTCCCTTGTAGGAATATGGCCATATTACTTGAGCGTTCTACAAGGCATGCCCTTTTAGAGAGTATGAAACAAGGTTTCTTTGTATTTCCCAGACTAATGTCACAAACTTCTGCACATTTACGCAATCCTCTTGCCTTAGAATCTGAGTGAATAGGACTATTGACATTTGCCACCATGCCCAAGAAAGGGTATGCTTTTATTAATTGAAATGTCGATGACAGTCAGAGCCTTACGTCAATGGATATACCTGAACTTGGAGCACTAAAAGATAATGAAGAAAAAGATGGGATATAAGGAGTATAACTAAATAAGGAAATCTCACCAGAAAGAAGAAAGGGTGGGATGGGTAGGGGAACCTGTCTAACTGGAAAGTTTAGGTTGGCAAATATGAAATCCAGTCTAGTAGGTAGATATCTCTGGGCAAGACCTAGGCAGAGAGTGTAGTGCAGATTTACCTCTGAGACGGCCTGGATTTTGAAGTTCTCCATTCGGAGATCAGGTGAATGGGTGCTTGCAAAGGGCTAAGCTCCCAGATTTGCTGCAGCCACTGGCAGGCAATGATTGGTGGCCAGTATTTTCACTGGTACGTAGTTTACATTTGGTTCGATAGTAAGTAAAGAGTGATTATGGCTGAGGAGGGCAAAAACAACTCATTAATTCATTCTTTCATCCCATAAATATTGAATTTCTTCTAATCATAAAAAGTATGACCTTGTATACGATAAAATACATGCTTTTAAAGGGGCAGTCATATAGCTAGGAGAATAGGAGTAACAAGAGCTGGAGAAACAGCTCAATGGGTAAGAGCACTGACTGTTCTTCCAGAGGACTGGGATTCAATTACTAGCATCCACATGGTGGCTAGTACCTTCTGTAACTCTATTGAGGGGATCCGAGGTCTTCCACAGGCACTCCTCAACGTACAAGTGATGCACAGACATATATGGAAATAAAATAAAATAATAATTAATATTTTTAAAGAAAAGGAGAATGTTATAACATAAAAGTGTGATGAAAAGAGAAAGGTTATGGTATATAAAAAAAAGAGCTGAGCAGTGGTGACCTTCTTGAGTTACACCTTTAGTCACTTTATTTTATGGCATAATAGAAAACACATAGGAAAAGAACATTCTAGACTGAGGCTGAAAATCTTCTCTTGAAGTTTCTTAATCTCTCTATATCTCTGTTTCCTTATTTGTAACGTGGAGATATTATTAGCAACTACCTCATACCCTTGTTGTGAAGCTAAAACAAACAAAATATGTAGAGTATTCATTCCGGGCACAGTAGGAAGAGCAGTACACACTAATGTCGTGACAGGGTCTCCTCAATCTAAATCTAAGAGGAGAGCATGCTCTGCTCAAGTTTCCAGGGAAGCATAAAAACCAGAGAACACAACCCTTCCTCTGATTTAGTTCCCATTCATTCATTTGGGACTGAATGTTTGCAGCAACTGATTCCACTAATCCTTCTATTTTGTTTTTTGTTTTTTGGGTAGTCCTTGTATCGTTTCTAGACCACAAGAGATAAGGCATGAGACAACAATCTCTCCTCTTCATTTCTTGTTTTTTTCTACTGGAGGAAAAACTAGACAGATAATGTCAAAGCCTCCTTTAGTAACACTATTTATGGAAATGCTGGCTTTAGTATCCTTTAACCCAGAGTTCACAAACAACACAAGGGATTTTTAAAGTTGATGCTAAAATAGGCTAAAGGACCAAGGAACTTCATTTGTCTATAGTCTAAAACCAAGCACTATTTCTGGCTTGATGTTCTGATCTGGTACAAACAACCAGATCAGACGTTAAACTTTAGCCTTTTCATCTCTGGGGGATCAGAGCATTCATTCCCCAAGGGACATAGTAACTTCTAGGCCATATAGGGATTGACCAAGTACTTGGAATCTTTAGAAGTGTAGAGAGCTGCGATGTGCCGCGCCTTAAAGATGGCACCGGTTTCCGCCTTCCACCAGCC
>CAJQZJ010014103.1:2291088-2346877 GCA_907164525.1 Lophiomys imhausi | reverse complement strand
TTTCTGGCAATAAGCCAGGTGCCATCTTAGGGTTGCGGCTCACCACAATGTCTTAAATTGTCTTCTTCTGTTCATTCCACTGTTTGTGTTTTCATAAATGGATTTATTGATATCCTTTAAACGTCCTTGAATATATAATATCTATTTTGAAGTCCTTGTCTTGTGCTCATCTAAATGAAAATTTCAGGACTCACCCTAGCGGGGTTGCTGGGTTTTAGTGGAGACATACTGTCTTGGCTGTTACTCCTGTGTTTTTATATGGGTGTGTAGGCATCTGGTTTGGGGATGATTGTAATTCTAGGTGTTGATATCTGATTTTGTGCTTGTTGGGTGGGTTGCCTCATTCTTTGGTTTCTGTTGACCTTATCTGACTCTTAGAGTGCCAGAGTGGCTAGGGGTTGTGTCTGGTAGGGTATACTTTTTAATTCCTGCCAGGTATTGTCACAGGGAGTGAGAGGGATTCCTAGGTAGAATGTGCTTCTAGGTATTCGAGCTGACATCTAGGAATGAGGAAAGCAAAAAAGGGGGATGGAGAGGGTCTACAGCATGGAGAAATCCTAGGTCTGTCAGGAAGGTATGTAGAGTTCCCAGGGAATGAGGGAGAAATATGGTATGTTGCAGAGATGTGAATGGGACCAAAGAACTGGAATTGAAGGCTGGGAAGGAGAGTGGATATCACATACCTAATTCTGCAGCTAGCTTGGTCAGTGGGTTCACAAGGACACACTGCCTCGAGTATTGGTGGCTGAGAAAAAAAGGCACGAAAGAAAATTTTAAAAGTCTATGTGCTCCCCTATTCTACTCCAAGTAGAAGATGAGCATCGAAGAATCTCCAGTGGGAGATGGTTGAATTAGTGGCAAGCCTATCTCTTGGCAAGAAAAACCCCTTGTTTTGACTGTAGACAGAATGCAGTCCAAACAGGACAAAACTTGAAAGCAGGTAAGTCGACAGCCTAGCTCTGCCAAGACAGGGTAGGCAAGCCCTTCATAATTCCTGCTTTACAATCAATGTCTGTCATAGAAAAGGGGCCAAACAACTGAAGATTGATGCTGTAATGTATGGAGAGAAAATGGGAACTGTCCAGGCAGCCACTGGTATGTCATTTCTTAGTTTTGGAAGCTGTGGGCCCTGCACTTCCTATATAATCAGATATATTTATCCCTCTCAGGTCTCTGAGGTGGTTGAAGAATAGATAGCTAGAGTCTCATAGTTAAATCTTGAGTTGTTTAGGAATCAAGAGGGTGTTCTGGATCTAAGAAGATATTTTTAAAATTGTGATTCAAGCTAGTATGAAAGCTGAGTTAGATATAGAACTTTAAACTCATGGAGATAGTTAGTAGAATGTTAAAGTCAGGTGCCAAATACATATGGACTGGACATTGGGAATATATGCTAAGCCATAAAACTCTCATAATTGTGGCCTATTTATTTCTGTTGTTTTGTATTGTATTTATTGTTATAAGAGAAAGAACCATTTGTTGGACTGAAAGGGGGAGCTGTTGGGGGGAAAGATATACCTTAAACTTAAAAAAAAGGAAGAGGATGGGGGTTCAGGGAGAAGAGGGTAGGAGGGTGGGGCAGGAGGGGAGTAGGGAGGGGATTGTGATTGAGATGTAACTTGAGGAAATAAAAAGTAAATTATAAAAAAGTCTATGTGCCAAGTGAAAATATCATTTTCAAACTAAAGAACAAGAAAACCAACCCAACGAAGACAAGACCAGATATCAACACCTAGAATTACAACAGAGAAGAGGTCTGGCAGCCAACACAAACAAATGACAAGGAAGACTGTGAACCCCACTCTTGGCTTTGAGTGCCCAAATGATAATCTAAAGATTCATAGCAATGGCCTGACCTCATTTGGATTTTGGTTTCAAATGTAAACACACAGGAATAGATGAAGTGAAACTGCTGGTCATTTTTTCTCTGTTCTTCTACATTGTCAGAATAATAAGAAATGTACACATTACAAACAGGAGGGCTAGAAAGAAGTGGTCCTGGCACATGCCTTTAACTCCAGCAAGGGGAGACAGAGGAAAGTGTATGTTTGTGAGTTCAAGGCCAGCCAGGGCTACATGAGAGACTCGTGCCTCAAAAAGGAGGGCTAAGGAAATGTCTCATTCAGTTGGCATGGATGCAGAAAAACTCAATTTCTGTTCCCAGAATTGTTTTCATATTGCTTTTTACATTTTTATCTTACTGGTCTTTTGCTTGTAAATTATAGCTTCTTATTTTGTATTTTTATCTATCTATCTATCTATTTTGAGTGTTTCTTGTGCATTTTCTTTTTTAAAATTCTGGTTGGCTTTTTCTTCCTTAATTTGCCTGTTTGTTTTATAAAGAGAGAGAAGGCTTTGAGTTGGATGATGGGGAAGATCTAGGAGGAGATAGGGGAGGGGAAACTGTGATCAGAATATATTGTATGGAAAAATTTACTTTCAATAAAAACAAATGAACAAACAAACAAAAAACCAAAACCTCAGATGCGGCAGGATGCACCTGTAACCGAAGCCCTTAGAGGGAAAGACAGGAAGATTTCCCCAGGGGCCTGCTGTTTAGTCAAATGTGACAAATTAGTGAGAGCTATGCATTCAGTGAGAGACCCAGGTTCAAAAAAAATGATGGACAATTGAGGAAGACAGCAAATGTTAATCTCTAATTGCACACACATCACACATTCATGTGCACTGTCACAAAGCTACAGATGTCCTATGAAAAGTTTTAAAAATATTTTTATGATTATTTACACATACTACAGAAGTACAGATGATGCACTGGCATAGCAGAAACCAGTTCAGAATGCTGATTGTCTCTGAGTAAGAAGACAGGAATTAGGGTCACAGGAGAGCTAGTAGAGGAGATTTGCCTTTTCCCTGTGATCTTGTGTTTCACAAGCTTTTGACCATAACTGAGGTAGTTGTTACATTTTGTGATTTCTGTACACTTGACCTATTCCATTACTGTGAGAATAATTTTACACATGAACGTGGACCACCCTGGCAGGTGTGGTGGGCAATAGGTAATAGAAGCCCCTCCCCACCAACGGGCTTAGCATTTATGCCCAGCTAGCCCACTGTTACCATGCAGCAGCACCACCCAATCATGGATCTCCATTTTTTTTAAATTACAGTCAAATTCTAGAAAATTATAAGAATACAGGAATATCTGCCTATTTGTGAATAGCTACAAAGAAATTCATTCCTCGGGCATAAACACAAGGCAGGTTAAAACTAGCTTTTGATAGGCAATCAGTTGGCTTTCTTTTTATAGATATGCTAGTACGAAGTCATTAAAATTTAAGGAGAATCCCATCTGAAATAAGAATTATCTCATTGTATAGGTAATATTTGCATTTATTGAGTCATGTCAGTGTGAGAGCCAAAGTTACATTTTAAGTTTTAATTTACTGTGCCTAAGAGAGCCATGAAACAAAAACACAATAACCTGTAAGCCCCTTGACCAAGGACAGATACTTTCTGGAATGCTGGAAGCTATTGTTTAGGGGATATAACAGGCCACGTGTTTTCACTCCCATAAACAAATTTCTTTCACCCAATTATGATGTGCTTGATCATAAGTAGGAGGGAGGTACCTAGGCAGGAAGTACACGGAAGCAGGAAATATGTTGGGATGTGTGCTTGCTTCTGATTGGATGTAGGATATAGGTATGCAGGCGATAAGTATCTCAGGATATATGCTTGTCCCTGATTAGACCTGTTGGGAAATATGGGGAATTTTTATGCTTGCCTTGTTAAGATGTGACTCATTGCCATTTTCTGGGAACCCAGGAATGGATCTGGCCAGGATCCATCGTTGTGGTAAGTATTTAAATAATGCTTACTTCAAATTTGGCTCAAATAATTGATAGTGCTCTTATTCTCAACCCGTGGGATTAACACCAGATACAGTCTTACAAGAGTGGTAAGTGTGACGGTGTTTTTAAGTGTGATGGTTTTCACTTCAGCCTGTGTGTGTGTGTGTGTCTGACTACAAAACTTAAATGATGCTCTAAATTAAGTTCAAAGGGAAGGATAGCCGGGTCAGACAAGAGCTGGCTATTGTTTTCTTGCATTACTTTATGGCACTAGTCAAAAAACACTAATTAAAAACACATAGAATTAATGCAGCGAAAACTAGCTGCCATCTGCTGGTAGAACATGTGAGTGACTCTAGATAAAGCTTAGGGCTTTCCTGATAGAATGATCCAAATATTGGCTATGGCAGGTACTCAGTCCCATCCAGATTCATGAGGATTTGTTCCATTAATAAATCATTTAGCAAACCTGAATAGAGTAGTGTGTGCTTTTAGTTCCAGCTACTGTGGAAGCTGAGGCAAGAGAAGGTTGCTTGAGCCGGCCTTGATAACATAGTGAGAACTCATCTCAAGGAAAACAAAACAACTCAACAGACAACTAAACTAATAGGAAGAGTTTGTTCTATAAGCCACATGTGTGCATCCCCTCCAGAGCGCATATTCTGGATGTCACTGCCTTGAATGTATTTGTCATATATGTCCACAGCCAGATGGACAATGGTAAACTGTATTTCATACTAAAACCAGAAGATGGCAGTAGGGTAACATAACCAGAAGATGGCAGTAGGGTAACATAAATTAAAATACTAGCAGCTTTTGTGTGGTTTTATGTAGTCTTTGTCCTTCAACATATGGCTATAAATGAACTCTCCAACCTTTTGTCTCCCAATTCCTGTAAAGATCTCATCTTGCAAGTGTGTTAAAACACACACTGTCCTTAAAAGGAAAACCAAAACCAAATCAAAACAAAACAAAATACCAATAACGAAATTCCACATAGCATCAGCACCCTCTTACAGTATGCAGATGAACATAACAAAGCCTCTCTCAAGTTGAGTTTGTATTTTAAGAAGTATGTGAGAATACAAAAAAAAAAAATTGGCGGGAAATGTCCAGGGAGAGTTCAAAAGGGGTCTGTGATCATTTTGCCCCATTTTCTGATGTGTAATGTCACAGTATGAGGTTCATTGAAAGGTTCAAGGCAGTCCTCATCTTTCATTTATAGGCTGTGTGCTCACAGGCAGACTTTCTTTTTAACTCTGACACTCAATTTTCTCTTCTGGGAAGATGGAGTAATAATAATAAATACCGTTATCTGGTGGTGGTGTCATAAGGATTAGACGAAATGATACATTTACTTCTCTGGCGTGTAATAGGAAGCTGTAACAAATGTGATCTATTATTTTTACTATTATTCATGAAAGAAGCTTGGCTTGTGTTAGTTTCAGTTGAATCCTAGTTGGATTGGATCAAGGTTTTGTTTTGGTTTTTGTTGTTGTTGTTCTGTTTTTTTGGTTGCTTGTTAAGTATATAATTGAAGCAAAATGACTGAGGCATAAAAATGTCCACAGGTGAGAGGATTGAGCAATGCACTGGAGGCGGGAGGGATTTGTGAGCGAAACCTCAACTATGAGTCTCCTCAATAAACCCAAGGGTGAGATGACCTCAAAGGAGATGCAGAAGCAGGAGGAGGCATTCGACACTGGTCACCTCTCAGTGCTCACTCAGTCAGTCAAGAACAACACGAAAGTGCTCATCAGCTGTCACAACAACAAGAAGCTCCTGGGCTGGGTGAAGACCTTTGACAGGCACTGCAACATGGTGCTGGAGAACATGAAGGAGATGTGGACTGAGGTCCCCAGGAGTGACAAGGGTAAGAACAAACCCACGCCTGTCAACAAGTGCCAATACATCTCCAAGATGTTACTGTGAGGGCACTCAGTCATTGTGGTGCTGTAGAATACGTCCATCGCCAGCAAGTAGAGCAGAGGCCTCTTCCCTTTATGAGAACCTTCTGCCTGCCCTGCCCAGCCATGCTGAGTCATGCCCAATAGGATGAAAATAAAACCCTGTGATAAAAATAAAAAGCGTCCACAGGCAGGTTACAAGTTTGTATCTTCAGTGTGTGTTAAATAACTACAGCATTCTACCAGAACTAAGAGAGTGTGGTGGTCTCTCTACCTTCTGTGCCCCAAAGCTTTTATTCTTTACACTACATTCAATATTTTAATCAAATTACCAAATTCCTGCTGTTCTATTTCCCCTCATTGGTGAAGTGATTGGAAAGTCTTAGAGCAGGTCTCTGTGAATTGGTCTCCATTTGTGACAGTGACAGTAGTAAGCTTATCAATAAATCAAGGCCCCTGAGATGTCAGTATTTGGTAGGAAGGCAAATGTTTTCACACTGACATTTTTTTTTCATTTGAATTTGCATACAGTGAAAGACTTCATTGAAATTGGTTCATTCAAAGAAAGGAGGCCTGGCAAGGTGGTGCACACCTTTAATCCCAGCACTCAAAGGCAGAGGCAGGTGAATATTTGTGAGTTCAAGGTCAATCTGGTATACAAAGCAAGTCCAGGACAGCCAGGGCTATTACACAGAGAAACCCTATTTGGGAAAAAAAAACAAAACAACAACAGCAAAAAAAAACCTCACAAACAAAAAAACCAAACCAAACCAAAACAAACTAAACCAAACCAAAACAATAAAACAACAACAAAAAAGAAATTGGTAGAAAGATTCCAACCCACTGAGAGAACAAGCATTAAGTATCAATAACCTTTATAAAGGTCATGGTAAGCCTGTGAGGAAAGCCCACAGACCGACAAGCTTTTTCATACCAGTCAGAGCTGAGCTGAGACTTAGTCCATGGTAGTCCACACAATTGTTATGTTCGCTGTCTTCCCAGGCATCGCACTTCCTGTCCCTGTACTGTCATTTTTGCTGTCTTTGGAAGGGAGGCAGTGCCAGTAACGGAAGCAAATTACTTTCCCTTTAAGTAGTAAAGTACTACCTAGGCAGCCCTTCTCCTCTCTGGCTGCACATTAGCAACACCAGTGGGGGTTTAAAGAATGTCAACGTCAAGGTCTCACTCCAGGTGACATAAGTCAGAATTTCCGGGATGCAGATATATTACTCAATTCTTAATGTTTCCTAGGTGAGTCTAGGTGTGCAGGGTTGAGCTCACCTGAGCTCAGTGTCAGGAGGTTAGTGTTCTAGCCTGGCCTTGGATGATATTTTTATGACACCCTTGTCCTAGTTTCTTAAACTCCCTTCCAGTGCTTTATATTGCTCTTGGCATTCCTGCTGCACCTTTCAGCACACCAGCCACTGATTGCATGGAATCTAGTTCATCTGAAGGGATTTCCTTGGCTTCATGTGTCTGTCTGTCCTTATTGCTTATGGACAGATAGACAAGGCTCTCACTCTTTTCTTGTCTCAAACACTGAGGGGCCTTTTTTACCTGCTAAGGCCCAAGCTAACGCTTTTCCCACTTCAAGCCTCCTGCTACTTTCAGAATTGTGGCTTCTCCATTATCCCCTCCTCCGAGATAAACAATTCAGACTCAGCAACGTTTGAGCATCCACTGTGTGCCAGGTGGTAGGTACAGAAAGGAGAATGCAATAGAATCCTGTCAAGGAAGAAGGGGACACACACCTAATTAGACTGTGGGGTGAGCTGAGCAGCAAGGGAAATACATGAAAGGCAATTGCCAGTTTTTCTGTGCTTGCTTTTCATATGCAGAGAAAAACATCACTCTGTATAGTCTAAACAGCAATCAATTTTCCCCAAGTTTAAAATTAGTTGCCCTTTTTGTTTCTGTCTTTTCGTTCAATGGCACGTTTCATGAAAGAGCAACTTAGGTTTTGTGCCTCAGGCTCTCCTTACATTATTTAACCTTTCCTCCATTTTGGCGTCTGTTCACACTTTTAATGTTATCTAGTTTACATCTTGAAGATCCCGTCCGATGACTAATCCCATTTAGACCATCCATCTCAGTACAGATTGTAAACCTGATTAGCTTCTAAAGCAGATTCTGACAATGACAGCGGCATCACCATTTGAAAAAAATATTTCCAGTGCTGAGAACTTGTGTGTTTGAGACAGGGTTTTATTCCATTATCCTGGCTGTTCTTATTCTCATGGCAATCCTCCTGTCTCAGGCTGAATATAGTTTAAAACATATGCATGTATGTATGTGTGTATGTATGTATGTATGATCATGGACCAATGAATTTTGTGAATTCCCAAGTTAGTTCGACTTAGGGCAATTTAGTTGCCTGCTGATTATGCTTACATGCTCCCAGCAAGTTAATTTGTTCCAAATCATTCATTTCACTTATTCTCCCAAATGAAACCATTCATCTTTCTCCCTCTGTGGGGTGTGTGTGTGTGTGTGTGTGTGTGTGTGTGTGTGTGTGTGTGTAGAGAGAGAGAGAGGGAGAGAGAGAGAGAGAAATGCATGCATATGTAAAGGCAAGAGCAGGCCATTGGGTGCCTTCTTTTATTGGTTTCCATCTTACAGCCTTGAGGTTGGATCTCTCCCTGTTTAGGGCTAGGCTGACTGGCCAGTAAGCCCTAGCTCACACAGCGTGCTCCCTAGATCTCTGGGGTGCTCTCAAGTGGGCCAGTATTCTAAGTGGATTCATCTCCTGTCCAGACCTGACATTCACATGCATTTGACATTTATGGAACAAACAGCTACTCTTCCATGGCAATCAGCATTCTCAGGGAACACTGAATGCTGAGCCGGAAGATGAAGGGAACTCTAGAAGAAGAGACTGAGAAATTCTGTGTCTGTGTTTATTACACAATGCATTTTCCCTTAAGAGACTCACAGTGGTCTGTTTAAAAGTGAAGATGAATGCTTGGAGTTGCATGGTTTCACTTTCAAATGTTGTACCCAAAGAATGGCTAGTCCAATTGAATTACTTTATTTTTTATTTTAATTTACATATGCACGCATATGTCCATGTGAATGTATCCCATGGGTGAGGGTGCTTTCAGAATCCACAACTGGGAGTTGGACTCACTGCAGCTGAAGTTATAAGAGGTTGTGAGCTAACTGACATGGGGTCTGAGAATCAACCTCAGGCCCTCTGCAAGAACTGAATGCACTCTTAGCTACTCAGCCATGTTTCTCGTACCTCCATTTGGATTTTAATAGAACAATTCAGTGCACATAGTTTGTACTTAAATCGAATCATTTGGAAAGAAAAAAAGATAATCCTGTACAGTTTTATTTGTATTACATAAAAAACCCCAAAGAACATTATAGAAATAGAAAGCAAACTGGGGTTTTGCACTTAGGGGAGCAGGTAGACAGGGCATATATAAGTGGTAAGGGTAAATCTCGTGAGTAAGAACTAGTTTTAGAGTTGGATTGTGGTTACAGTTACATGAAGCTGTGCATGTGATTAAACTGCAGAAGACACATAGGTGCACTCACTCACAAACAGGAAGGCATGCATAATTGGCTAACCTTTGTGGGCTCTGCTTATGTCAACATCCTAGTGTTATTCTTACACACTTGTCAACATTGGATGAAGCAAGATGAAAAATTCATGACTTCCCTGTATATTTACTGGTAACTTCTTTTGAATCTCCAAAACTAAAGAGTTTCCAAAAGTGTCATTAGTTAACCCAAGAAATTTAAACAGGTAAGAGGAATGGATGTACATCTAATATATATTGGCTTCAGCTGGCTTGTTTGTTTCTCAGAATAATAACTCCTGCTCAGTTATTTTACAACAACCAAAGTATCTCTCTTCTACAACAATTTATACCCTTAATTTGGTAACCACCTATAAGAGGCTTGGGCAATAATAACTACAGCTGGTCCTAGAGGAGGAAAAAAAATCAGAGCCTCAGATTTCTGAATCTAGGACCAGGACTACAGGCAAGAATGTTCCCTAATCTTAACCATTTCTGCTTAAACTATTCGTAGGTTCCTTGGGTGGGGGGGTGTGAATATTAAGTAGGTCCTGCTCACATCCACACAGCTGTTAGAAATAGATGCGGAGATCCACAGTCAATGTCAATGGCTCTTCCGTGATACATCATGAGGTTCTGAGATAAACCCATGCACAAGGCTGGCATTAGAAAGTTGTGTAACACTTTTCAAAGAAAAGAATGCTTATGCTTTGAAATTTAACTGGCAGCTGAAGTACTCTGAAAAAGTGTGCTAAAATTAAAAAAAAAGAGACAGAGAAATACATATGCTTTATGTTTGTTTTTCCTTTTTTGAGTTAGGGTTTCATACACAGCCCAGGCAAGCTTCAACCCGCAGTGTTCTTGCTTTTCTACCTCTCACATACTGGGATTGTAGGCTTGTAACACTACTCTCATTACACGTGTAGTTTGATTTATGCATTTTAAAGATATTCCTTCCATTTATGGGAGCAATCATACAGTAAGATATTTTGTTATGTTTTCTAGCTGCTTTTGGACAGTGGGTGATAATGGTGGCTTCAGTTTGTTTGGAGTCCTTTAGGTTTCTGTAATATCTTTATAACAATATGTAAAATGAACAGAATATACTATTTTTTAAAAAAAGAATTTAAAATTTTATCGTTATGTATATGGGTGTTTTAGCTGCACATATGTCTGTGCTCTGTGCGGTTCTAGTTTGTCAGATCCCTTGGGACTGGACTTACAGGCAGTTGTGAGACTCTGTGTGGGTGCTGGGAACTGAACTCAGGTCCTCTGGAAGCACAACAAGTGCTCTTAGATACTGAGCCAGTGCCTGAGCCCCGGTTCTTGGTTTTTGGATCTATGGAGGGTAAGGTGATTCTGATTACAATATAGCAGCTGTATGGCAGTTATACAAACTGGGAAAAGATACCTCATTTGGACAGATGCAGCCCCTGAAGTACATGTCTAAGTGGCATCGCAGGATGGTGATGCCCCTGTAGGAAGATAAACACTTCCCCTTTTCCAGGAGATGGAGCCCCTTGCCATTGGTTCAGCCAGCCTAACTATGGCTCACAGCCTTTACTCCACTCTTCTTCTAGTAATGCAGCGTCCTTAGTGTGCCTATCTGGGCAAGGCTCAAAATCACACTTGAAAAAAGTTTCACTTAAACTGTAAAAATGTTAGTGATGCGGCAGCCTTGTGGAGGGACTCTAAAAGAATTTATTCCAAGGCAAGAGTGACATGGCTGTGTCATTTCTAGGTAGAGAATTGTGGCTTATGTATTTAATCTTAGCGTTCAGTAAGGTAAGTCAGGAGGATGGCCTTAAGTGTGAGAACAAGTGTGAGTGAGATTATTGAGTGAGATTCTGTCACAACAAAATAGAAGGAGGAGGAGGAGGAGGAGGAGGAGGAGGAGGAGGAGGAGGAGGAGGAAAAGAAGAAAAATCCCACAGTTCTAACGATTTAAGAAGTTTTAGTGAATCTGGAGGGCAGAAGAAAGTAGTGCTCAGCAGACATCACCAAGTGTAGCCATTGCTTGTCACAAACCACAGGTGTCCAAATGATGTCCTGGTACCCAATGTAAGCCAGTGGAAAATAGCAAGTGTGAAGCACATTTGGTGATAGCAGAGTCACACCATGTTAAGCTGTAAGCATACCTGCTGAGTTATGTACCAGCAAGGCTTAATGGGAAGGAAGAGAATGAGCTTCATGAGACAGCTGTATGGATGCTCAGATGTACTTGTGGCTGGCAGTGTCTTTTGTAGGAACCAGGCAGTCTTGCCAGGGGGCACAACATTGGTGAAACACTTGGATTTCTGTTATCCACATCCCATCTGTCCCTACAATCTGCAAAAACATGAAATGACTCAGGTTACACAAATAAAATGTGAGTTAAATATTGCTTAGTGCAACCGATTTTGAATATTGTGTTTGAAGTCCAACTTTACAAAGGACTTTAGAGGAAAAATGTGCCCTATTGTCATTACTGTAGGAAAGTTATAATTATTTTATAGGAAAGAAAATCCTATAGACTTTTGCTGCTTTTGTGCAAGCCATACTCAAATCATCTCACTATAAAATTTTAATATAAGAAAGAAGACATCCCATAAATAACATTAATGAAAAGCAAGCTGGGTGAACAGGTGCAAATTGACAAGGAGGCTATTGGCGTGGGGGGTCAATGCATAGGACATGTACAAATAATAGATTTGGGAATTTGACTGGCCAAATGCAATGAATAAGAAAATGACTTTAGGGGAGGTAACAAAACCACTTTGGAAAACTTCTCTAGATATTCAATTTAATAATTAAGTTTTCAGATAGAGGATATGCTGTAGGAAAAGACAGTGAGATGGCTCCACACCATCATTACCTTTCATGAAAGAGACAAGTTAGCAACATTGTATTCTTCAAATGACTATATTTGAGTGATCTGGACTTTACAGGGCAGGAGAAGCAGTTTTTATCAGACTTACAACCTTTTGTGGTGTGTTTCTGTTGAGTATCTTTTATCCTGGAAAAAGCCCTACCTCACATATAATGAATTCTCTAGTCATTTTATCCAACTTAAAAAAAAAAGAAAAAACTTCATTATTCTTTTCAGCCAAAAAAGATCTTGTTTTAATAATTACAATGTGTAACTTGGGGGCTGAAGAGATGATCATGCCAGCCCCACAAGCATGAGAACCAGAGTTCAGATCTATGGCACCACATAAGACCTGGGCAAGGATGTATGTCTGCATCCCTAGCCAGCAGTGATATATGGAGACTGGCAGATCCCTTGAGATCTCTGGCACACCACTCTAGTCAATTGTTGAGTTCTAATTTCAAAGAGAGACCCTGTCATATCTGATGGGGGTCATATCATATCATATCACATCATATTAACTCTCATATCTGAACTTTCAGGTACATGCTAGAGTGCCCTTCTCTTTTTTGGCCTCAGAACCTATCTAGATGTTACCTGCAGTAAGATTCAAAGATGGTATCCTCTGTAGGTCCTCTTAACTTGAGGCAAAACTCTACCCTCTTGTCCCTAGAAGGAGAAGGCACAGTTCCCTTCCATGCTTTTGTGTAACATGGCTTGATGTAAAGTGACCAGTGGGTCTAGGGGCCTGCCAACTTCTCCATTTCTCAGTACTCACTTCAATATTCTGGAAAGCAGAGGACTGCTACTGTTGGCTGATTTCTCTTCACAATCTTGCAAGCCCCGTGTTAGTGGTCTGAGTTGCACTCTGGAACATGGAATTCTTTTCATGCTGTGACCAAAAAGGTAAATATATTGGCTATTTCTTAAATCAAAGTGACCAAATCAACTTAAGAGAGAGTTAATTTTGGCTCACAGTTACAGAGGGGTCAGCCCATGGTTGCTTGACCCCATGCACTTGGGCAAAACATACTGGGATCTAGAATAGGTGCAGAGAAGCTTGTCTACTTCCTGGTAGAAAGATATCTAATAAAGGGAATGCTGATATTCATCTGTAACAGAATATTTTTATTTATAAACACATTTACTAATACTTAAGAAACATCTATAAAATACTTAAATCCTATAACCTAAAACATAAAATCTAAAACCTATAATCTAAGAACACTCTAATATCTATCTAAAAACACTTAGCACTATTTTAACTTTCTTAAAAGGATGACTTGGTTTACGGCAGTCCCATCAGGTAGTATCTTTTAAGCTTAAAGTCTGTTAGGCCTTTGCCAGTTCGCAAGGTCAATGAATTTCAGTCACCAAATTGTGGCCAGTTTATAAAGTCAACCTATTCCAACCTTCAAACTGAGGCTAGCTTTTTTTTTTTTTTTTTTAATCAGCTAAGACTTGCCTCCACAGTCTCTTTGGCCCTGGCAAACTTTCCAGCCAAAAGACTCTCCAAAAGGCTTCTGAATTATGCTTTCCTAGCTCATTTTTTTTTTCTGGTGCTCTGGGGCCCCAAGAAAGATGCCTTCAAAGAATTCTCTCTCAGCAGGTTTTATGTCAGGCCTTTGCTCTGTCACAGTCTAAATTCTGTTAATGGCATACTTTGCTGTGAGCTTCTTCAGTGTGATTTCTCAGTCAGTGAAGGCAGGAGGAAGAGAGCAACTGTGTGAAGCCTCTGGCTTTTATATTGCATTATTTCCCAATCCTTGGCAGTCTCAAGGGGCCACCAGATTCCTCACTACATCCCAACAGTCCCATTGCTTCTCATGGCAACTGAGGTCACCCATGTGGCTTGCGAGGTTTCTTAGCCATGCCCCTTCAACAGGGTATATTGTCCTACCACAACTGACTTTGTCCATATCAGCAAGTAAAGGGATGCCAAGCTTTCCTTATGTACTGGCAGATGCAAATCTGAGCTGCATTCTAATTTCACTGAAGAGACCTAACTTCTACCACCTACATCTGACTTTCTTCTTTCCCCTTTTAATTCTGGAGTTGGGATCCCATTCAGGGTGCATCTTCCCCATTAGTTAATCATCTGTGGAAATGTCTTCACAGGTCTTGCCAATTCTTTAGTTGCTTCTAAATCTAATCAGGTAGACAATGTGGGTTGGGGAGCCTACAGTGGGGAAGCTGGCCTGGAGCAAGAGTGAGGTCTAAGGACGTCCAAATCCCAAAAATCTTATCTTGAAACTGGAAGGAGAAGGACCATTCCCTCCCTGCCCTGGGCCTGCATGTCCCAAGCATGTAGCCTTACAGCGTCCACCTCTGCCCCCTTGAGGTGATCATGTAGCCTGGTGGTCAGGTTACATGTTAAATTTCCTTTCCCCTTAAAAGGTAATATCCAACAACACTTGGAATTCCTCTTCATGCAAATAAGGCATTCCCAGCGCCCTGGTCCTGGCCAGTGATGTACACTCACCCTGTAGCACCTACTCATCCCCCAAAGGTTTAAGTAGCCTTTGTTCCTCCCAATTAAAGAAGCTGCCTCACTGAAGCTGTCCCTGAGAAGTCTGATTCTTCTGCCCTTACCACCAACTGAGATCCTGCACTGCACTCACCCTCCCTCCAGTCCATGTCAGAGCTGGATACCCCAAGGGTGAGGCAGACACGAGACACCAAGACAATAAAAACCAACCATGATAGTAAATAAGAAGTGTCCAAAAGTCTACCTCTCTAACAACATGAAGTCATAATGAGGGCCATGAGGCTCATGTTGCTAAATCACAAAAAAATGAAAACAAACAAACCCCACTGTGTTTATCGAATCTATTCATCTGTTGACACGACTGGTTTCTATGTTCCCTCCAAATCCATTCATTTAGTCTTGTCTGCCTTGCTTAGTGGCAGCAGAGTCTCAGGTACACAGGCTCTAATATCCTATTTCCCTTGATCTTTGATCCTGCCTGGGTCTTGACACCTGTAGGAGGTGGAAAGATGAGAAATGAAAGAAGATAGATTTGTCTGTTTATCTTTGGAATGTAGGATGTGAATGGCCTCCTATGATTGATTACCTGTCTCTGATGCTTCATCCTCTTACTGGTTTTCTTACTCTACCCATACATTAGCACTAATATGGAGGTCAGATGCACACCTATGAAGACTAACTTTGTGTCACTGGTTGGAGTATTGTAATCAGTTCTTTAGAGAAATGATATTACAGATACTGCTATAAAGATTTGGTAGATAAGAACAATTGTAAGCAGTTGACTTTATCAAAACATCTGTAATATACATCCGTAATGTGTGTGGGTATCATCTAGTCAGTTGAAGGCCTTAAGTTAGAAAACTAGTTTCCCTAAGAAAAAGGAAATAGAGGCAGTAATATAACATTTCCGTCTAACCAAGGCAGTGGGAGAAGCAGCTCAGTACTTCCAGCCATGTAGCCTGAGTTCTTTTCAGAGAACTCCACTCCAGTGAGGCTGAATACTGACTGACACTACAGGAAAGAATTTCAGCATCAATTGACACAGCTACAGTTGGAGGTATTGAAGAAAATATTTTTAACACAGACTAAAGTGTATGCTTGTGTGTGTGTAGGAGAGACAGACAGTGAGACTTAAGCAGTGGTATATATCCAAGAGTGGGTATAAGTTTCTCAACAAGAAAGTCCCCATTAATGAATGTGTCTTAACACTGTCTTCACACACACACACACACAAACACACAAAGGGTCTACATTCTCAAAAGACTCCAACTTCGCTATAATTACATTTGTATTGTGGTTTTGATACCTGCCTGTGGCTTTTGAAAGCATCCTGGGATCCTGAAAAGGAAATCCTGTCCAGAAGAATTTAGAAGGGCAAAATGGTCACTTTACTCACCTCATAAATATTTCCAAAAAGTTTTTTAAGTCCCCAAACCAGAACCCAACGGTATGAATGTTTTTGTATGTGTGTATACTTTTGTGACTTTTGTAGTTACACTGCTCAAGAGATACACTCTTGCAAAGCTTCTAAGATTAAGCAACACTATTGTGTACACTATTTTTACCTAAAGAGATGTTCTTTAGTACATGAGATTATGGATGGATTATGAGGCACTTTGTAGTGTTTACAAGTGATGAAATAAGAACAGGTCAGAGAAGTCTTACTGTACATGGGTCACAGATGGTCAAGACTCTGACTGTAAATTCTTGCACTCTTGTTCAAAAGCCTTTTCATAGAAAAGGGATTACAGGCCTTTCCAAGCTCTTTGGAAATTCTTGGCAGATACTTGTTTTGATTTGAAGCAGTCTTCAAACTCAATAGGTGGCGGTGACCTTGAACTTGTGATGCTCCTGCCTCAGCCTTAGAAGTTCTATGACAATAAATAAAAGGCAACAAACTTAGCTTCATGGTGAGACTTAGATCAGGTCCTGGGTACCAAGGGCTCATTTTTTTTTTTCTTATGTGCCATTACTTTTTTCTGTTTTTTTTTCTTTTTCTTTTTCTTTTTTTTTTTGTCTTAACCCTAATTTATGCCTGCTTTTTCATTTGCATCTGAAACCCACACATGTATATGTATTTGCTTCATTTGTTCTGGGGGACTCTGACAACATATTGAGCTGCATTTATGTCGTAGTTGGGCCATGGAATGCCATCTATGTGGCTTTGGCCTGTGCAGTAGGAAAGGAGAGGGCAGCTCTATTTACTATTTCACAAAGTCGTGCGCAGTAGAAGGCGATTCTTTCAGGAGAATTAGAATGTATTTAAGAAGGGAGAGCAGATACTAGAGCACTAAAATGAATGCCCCTGTAGGGATGGCTTCAACTTAACAAGAATTCTCATCTAAAGCTTAGAGAGCCTGTTACTATCTATCTAGTCATAACACAGAATCTGTTGTCATGCAACAGAGACCGAAGGATGTACTGAAAACAATCCTAATGAAGGCTAGGCTCTCATTCTCATTCTGCCTTTAAGAAACACGGATGGCCTGGACAGTTCCCATTTTCTCTCCATACATTCCTGCATCAGTCTTCAGCCTTTGGGTCGTGTTTCTCTGACAGACATTGGTATGTCCTTTCTTAGTTTTGGAAGCTGCAGGCCCTGCACTTCCTATATAAGCAGATATATTTATCCCTCTCAGGTCTCTGAGGTGGTTGAAGAATAGACAGCTAGAGTCTCATAGTTAAATTTTGAGTTGTTTAGGAATCAAGAGGGTGTTATAGATCTAAGAAGATACTCTTAAAAGTGTGTTGCAAGTTAATATGAATGTTGAGTCAGATATAGACCTTTAAACTCATGGAGATGGTTAGATAGTAGAATGTTAAAGTCAGGGGCCAAATATGTATAAACTGGACATTGGGAAGGTATACTGGGCCATTTAACTCTCATAAATGTGGCATATTTATATCTATTGTTTTGTATAATACTTACTGTTATAAGAGAAGGAACCATCTGTTGGACTGAAAGGGGAAACTTCTGGGGGGAAGAGGGTGGAAGGGCGGGATAGGGAGAGGTTTGTGACTGAGATGTAACTTGAAGAAAAAAAAAAAAGTATTTATAAAAAAAAAAAAGAAACACGGATGGGTCTCTTTAGCCAGTCTTCTATTGTCTGTCAGTCTGCAATCATAAGCTAAGCCAAACCTGAGGACACACACCTGTAGTCCTAGAACTAAGAAAGCTAAAGGTAGGGAGGTCATGAGTCTGAGACCAGTTGGGCTACATAGTGAGATCCTACAATAAACAAACAAACAAACAAACAAACAGATAAACAAATAAATAAAAATTTAAAAATGGATTAAATACTTTAATGGTTTATAAAAAAGAAAAACTACTTTTTTTTTGAGAGCCATGTAGGTAGTCACAGCTGCTGTATGTTCATGACTATGACAACCTATGTTGCATCCAAAGACAGTGTCTCATTACACAAAAGCAAGGAGGGCTGTGATGGTGGGAGAGAAACAACTTAGGAAAAGAAGGGGTTATCAGGAGTAGAAGGAGGGGTGGGAGAGGGTCATAGGGAGTGAATTTAGTCACTCATATAATATTGTCAAAATGAAAAACCAGAGATGAATTTGCACATAGACCCAGTGAGAAGACGCTTACACCAGATGTTATTGGAGCTGGACTGAACAGTTTAAGACTTGTATGTACTGCTCTTAGAGATAGGATAAGTCACTTGCCAGCTTGTTTGGGATTAGAACTTAGCAGACTTTCACTGTCCCCAAGGGACCCACTTGTGCCAACCATGAGCAAATCATTCGGAGATTTCCAAAGTCTACACACAGAGAACAAAATCTTTTCTCTTTCCTCTTTATCTCTTTCTTCCTCCTCTCTCTGATGTATTTCCATCATGTGAACTAATTTTCACACCTCTGTCAGTATCCCTCAAAATAAGCAAATAACTAAAACAAACAAACAAACAAACAACAACAACAACAAAAACTAAAATAAATAAAACCCTGAAGTGAATTATACCTACCATTGTAGAAAAGCAATTTGACAGCTTTGGAGTTAGATGCTGCACTATCTATATCATATTAGTGTGATTCTTCATAACATGTGTAATGCTCTCCCCCCATAACTCTATTAAATGTGCTAGATATTTCTTTAACTCCTTATATAGTACATAGCCAGGATGGCCAAAGGGATAGAAAGATTGAAAGCTAGGATTGGAAGTCCTTCATTTCGTTGGTTTTTCTCTCGCCTCCCGGAACATGCTCAGCACTAGAAGAATCTTCCTGTCAGAGAGGATCTCTGGTTATAAATTATTTAATAGTCATCCTGTTTTAAAATAACACTATTAAAAGAGAACCACCAAACGCTTTTGGTTTACATAATTCGAGCTTGTAAAGGGAGATGAGTAATTAAACACAATTGGGTTCCTTTCCTTGCAGGAAAATAACTTTTCAACTTTATCAAAGCAAATAGGGTATTCAAGCTTAGTGTAGCTCAAGAGAATGGAAGGATGCTGCAATCAAGGAAAGGGGGCATGAGGTTTTAATTTCAGTTCCGGTTACCAGAGTGTGATGAAGGGACAGGTAAGAGCTGAAGGAAAACGACTTTGATAAAAAGAGTTCTTGTAGTCGTTATGACCCTGTTGGGGACCTTCATATTACTATTATGTTACAATGATACTTCACACTTTTGATCTTTTTCATCTAGTACAAGAAAATAATAGGGCTGGAGAGGTGGCTCAGAGGTTAAGAGCACTGGCTGTTCTTCCCAAGGTCCTGAGTTCAATTCCCAGCAACCACATGGTGGCTCACAGCCATCTACATTGAGATCTGCCCGGGGAATATATGTAGAGCAAATACTGTATACATAATAAATAAATAAACAAACAAACAAATAAATAAATAAATAAATGTTTTAAAAAAAGAAAATAATAATTGTGTGTGTGTGTGTGTGTGTGTGTGTGTGTGTATGTTTTAGGCAGCTTCCCTTTTCCTCTGATTTTAGCAAACTTAGTAAATGATGTGCTAAGTCCTCCATCTAAGGCCATGTGAATTTCAAGGGATATTAAACCTGTTTCTGATCTGGTTATACATTACCTGCTGAAATATTTGGTAGAAAATGCCGGATGTCAAGAAACCTTATGATCCATTTTATCATCTTTTTTTTTTTTTAAATTCGATCCAGGAAGTTAATTTTCATGGGTGGTGAATAAAGTTTATATCTAGAAAGATGAAATCATGAAGCCTGTCAATGCTTATTACAATTTATACCACCAAACAGGTTTGCTGTGACTTACAATAAAAGTACTTTCAGTAGGGCTGTTAGTAATAAAGGTAGAAAGTTAGATAAAAAGATATAGAGAAATAAAGATATATGTATGTACACATATGTATAAAGATATATATGATAAAGATATATGTGATATATCATCATTCATAACACACACACACATATATATATATGATGTGTTATGACAGTTTGCACAAAACATTAGATTTATTTTGAACTTCCTGACTGTCAAGGCAAAAGGCAAACCCAGTGGCTCTACTTTAAAGCAAAGGTCTCCGTTTTGCTTTACCATTGTCATGGATAGTGTATACATTAGGTTACAGCCTCCAAAACTAGGCAACAGAATTCAGAAATCAGGGACACCCTACTATAATGAAATAAATGTATGAATACCCCCAATGAATGAAATACTCCAGCCTCCTTGCAAAGTCCCATTTAGCAGTCTTGAAGCTATCTGAGGAGACTGCTACTCCCCATTGTTAACCGGGGAACAACACTGGGTGGCTTAACTAAGTGTCTGGAAGTTTCATTAAGTGTCTGTTTAGTTTTTATTTGAATAACCATTTTATAAAAAAAATAAAAAACATAAAGTTCCTTGCAATCTTTTGTTGTTATTAAGTACTTCTCTTTTAAACTCATGTTGTCAACAAGCCTACCTTTGCCCTTTGCCCTATTGGCACTGTATGTTTTAAAAACTAAAAAAAAAGTGTAATACATTACATAAATGTATGAAGTTCTCAAAGAGAAAACTTGATAAAAGTTTTAAAAGGAAAAAACCCCAAAAGCACCATATATTTTATTTTTCATTACAAATTACAAAAGCAGTATGTCTCACCTCTTAGAGAAAAGTCAAGAATGATCCATAAAAGCAAACATGCAGATGAACAAAATTTTTGTAATTTCACTTGCCTAGAGAAATTCATTAACAATACCTTGATATTTTTCTCAAGCTCTATGAGTGCTTACATGAGTTTTATAGAACAAGCTTCTATTGCATTCTGTTTGGCAAAAGCTAATGCAATTTGAAATTGAATTATTGATTGATCCAAATCCAGTCGATAGAGTCTGAGATTCACTAAGCTTATTGGATTAAATACTGATAGATTTTGTTTCCTCTGTGATAATTTGGGAATTCAAGACTAGCTTGGGCAACACAGCAAGACACTATCTAAAAAAAAAAAAAAAAGCTAGGTATGACGGTGTGCAGCTCTCTAGCCTTGAGAAACATGAGGTGGGCAGATTGTAAAGTCATGGTCAGCCTGGATTACATATTGATACTCTGTCTTACTCCTTCCAGTTTTTTCTTTAAATTTAGCACCAACTATATTCAGGTATTATTCTAGGTCCCAGGGTTATAGAAACGGGATGATATAAACAAATAACATAAATATAATAATAGTTACAAGGTCTTATTGGACCTGTTGTGGATGTAGGGGCTTAAGTAAGGAAAGGCCAGGAGGGGAAGTGGATACCAATAAGATGTCAAATCATCTTCTGAAAAGGAATTTCTATAATGTTTTCAAAGAACTATGAGTGTAATAGCTACAATTTCCTTTATTTAATCCTTACAGTTTGTCTTCGTTACGGTTTCTATTGCTGCAGTGAAACACCATGACTCAAAAGCAAGTTGGAGAGAAAGGAGTTTATTTGGTTTACACTTCCATGTTGCTCTTTATCATTAAAGGAAGTTGGGATGGAAACGCCAACAAGTCAGGGTCCTGGAGGCAGGAGCTGATGCAGAGGCCATGGAGAAGTACTGCTTGCTGGCTTGCTCCTCATGGCTTGCTCAGCCTGCTTTCTTATAGAACGTAGGACTCCCAGCCCAGGGATGGCACTACCCACAATGGGCTGGGACCTCCCCAACCAATCACTAAGAAAATGCCTTTCAGCTAGGTTTTATGGAGGAACTATTTCAGCTGAGGTTCTCACCTTCCAGATAACTCTAGTTTATGTATCAAGTTGACATAAGACTGACTAGCTCACAGTTCAAGCACGTTACTTGTGTTGTCTTATTTAGTCTCCACAACAGGGGTTTGTGAGTATCTTACCTATATCACTGTCAAGGTTGTCCTCTGGAATACGATAAAGCCAGTTGGAATCCAAGTTTGTGTTTCTACCCATCACACCTTTCAGCATGATTGGGAGGAAGGGAAACGGATGGGGTGGTGTTAAGCATTCTAAATGTTGATTGGTCCTGCTTGCTGTCTGTTACTTACTTTGTCCCTGGTTGGTTAAATAAATGCTGAGGCCTGGAGATTGGGCAAAGACAGAGGTAGGCAGGACTAAGGTGAGTGGGCTTTTGAGAGAGAGGGCCTCTTGGGAGGAAGAAGCTTGCCAGAGAGAAGCCAGGAGCAAACAAGGAAGACACCCAATGGGGTAGATTAAAGAAGGTCATTCCATATGGCCTGGAATGTCTCCATAGCGCAGAGAATAATAGTCCAAATGGACGTATGTATATATGGGGTCATATTTGGGTAATAGAATTATTAGCTAGCTTAGATGGGCTAGGATTGCACAACTCAGGCCTAGGCTTGTTAAATCCATCTGGTGTCTGTGTGTTCTCATTTATAATGGCGGGTTAAGGATTAACAGCACCAACCAATCAAAGATAATATAAATACTCGTTAAATCATTTAATTAGCCATTTTTTTTTTCTACAGGAAACTAAGAAGAAATATCAGGAATCAGGCTCTACCTCTCCTAATGGAGCTGTTGGCTACTGATGGATTCTGGGAGGGTATGGGGGGGGTGGTCGCTATCTTTAGTTGTGTATCTGCAGTTAGCTCTGAAAGCCACATTATGCATATAGCCTTGGTTAAATTTAGCATATCTCAAAACAGAGTGAATATAAATGAATAGAGAAAGAGATTTGTAGAAGAGAAAGTCTACTAGAAAGGGATGATAAAAGACAGGTAAAAGTGAGCCTGGGCTGTATGCATTATTTACAGCTAAGATGTTATCAACAGACTAACTAAATTAAAAAAAAAAGAAAAAAGAAAAACCCAAAAATAAATAAATAAATAAAATTAAAAAAAAAAAAAGAAGAACCGTAGCACATGGAACAAAGTTGTGGCAGTATGCATTTGTCTTAGCTTTGGTCAATTAAAACATAAAATACCCTTTAACAAATAGAAATAGCAGGAAGAAAAACTTAGAAAGTTTCTAAAAGGATGTATGTACTTCATCCTCTAAGCAATGAGAATTACTAAATGTTCAACCTCAAGAGTGACATGGCCATCTGGATGTTCAGAATGATAGAATTGGAAATATTGGAAATTGGAAAATAAAAATTGGAAATACAAGAGTTGCGACTTGGACATGAGTTAGTTGATTGTTGCTGAAATCTGAGGACCAAATGATGGCAGACTACATGAGGGTGAACATGGAGAGAAGTGCTTACAGGTGGCATCAACAGGCTTTGATTGAATTGGTGTGAAGAGAGGGAGGGGTGCACAATGGGTAGGAGTCCTGTGCCATGGTCTGAGCCATAGGGTGGATACAGGATCAGGAATGGAGCAAAGAAAAAGAACTTGTTTTCCAATACGATGCCTTTGTTTGGGATAGATGGAAAGTGTCCTTAGCAGTGATATGCAGGAGACATGTTGGGTAGGTTGAGGATGCTGGGTTTAGTGTTTGGGAGAAACATCTGTTTGGGTAAAGACATATCTGGGTGTTGCCAGCACTAAATTGAGTTTGTGACGTTTGAGAATGAGAGCAGTACATGGAGAAGCAAAGAAGCAGAGGACAAAAATGTGTGGGCCATGAAGGAGGAAGGACAAGTACAGCAAGCCAAAAAAGGAACAACTGAGGAATGGAGGCAGAGTGTTTTCCCTGGAGGCCAGGGAAAATGACCAAGGGCCAGACTGAAGAATGTTTCAGGTAGCTGAGATCTGGGAATTTCCCCTTGGATTTGGTCATTCATCTTTATCAGGAAGGCTGTTACATAATCTGTCTAGAAAATAAAAAAGTCAAAGAATTAAAGAATTTTCCCATTTGATGAGTAATTGGAACATGAGAAATTGGGAGTAGTTAGTGCAGAATATTGTCCTGAAATATACAATAGTGAGATATGTCCTGAGATATACAATAGTGAGATATGTCCTGAGATATATAATAGTGAGATATGTCCTGAGATATACAATAGTGAGAAATGAAGGAAACTGGAGAACAGTGAAAACATGCATCTTCAAGGATCTTATTCAATTTAACCATAATTATGTTCAGCATTGCATATTAATATTTGTTATCCAATAAGAGAATAGGTAATAAGAAGTCATAGAAGTTAAAATCTAGGACAACACATGCTTTGCTGGGTTAGAAAAGACTCCTGTGGGAGACTTGGAAACAGTACTACAGTTCAGAGTCTCTGTGAAAGGACTTCAGAACACAGCTGTGGTGTGAAAGCTGAGCTGGAATGGACCAGATAAAGAAGCCATGAAATGGAGAAGCTTCATTGAAGGTAAAGAGGACCACGTATGCATTTCCAGAAAGGGACAACTGTAGGGTGTAAGTGGATCTGTGTGGAATTCAGACTGGCTCATGTAGTGGAGGGGTGGAAGGGGTGGATTAATAACAGATGAGGTTTAGCAAGTGTACAGTGATGTCACGGAGATTTTTTTTTTCCGAGTTAGTTTAGAGTGTGTTGGTCTCCTCTTGGAGGTGATAGAACCTTTGAAGTGTTCAGAACTAGAGAGTGACACCATTCTTTTTACAGTTTAGAAATCAGCTGTAGTTGAATGTTGCAGATATTTTGGGAAGGAGAGTGATACAGTGAAGGATAAAAAGAACAAACCGTCAGTAGACTCTACCAAGTATTAAGAGCACATAGCTGTGTCTACAAAAACATTGGCAATGGAAATGTAGAAAGTTGGACTTACTTTTAAAAAATACTAGAGAGATAGGTCTTTGGTTGATGAATTGTGAAGGCTAGGGAGGAGGTTAGATTAAAATGATTATATATAACTATAAGGTGTAATATCAATCTCTATCTATCTATCTATCTATCTATCTATCTATCTATCTATCTAACTACCTATGCACGTGCACACGCACACACACACACACACACACACACACACACACACATATCCCAAATCATTTTGGAGAAAGTACATGTTCTGATTTGATTTTGATATTTAGTTTTGAGATGACTTTGAAACATCAATGGGACAGAGCAGGAAGCTGCTGCATATATCTCTTGAAGCACAAAGGAGGAGACTTGCAAAAACGAAGGATTTGGGAGGCAGGCATACATAGATAATAACTTAATTCACCAGAAGAGTTGAGGTCACCAAGAGAAAGCATATACAGTAAAAGAGGACAGACTCCTGAATTTAAGATTAAGTCATAAGATTTAAGAGATGTATATAGAGAGCAGATCCACTGAAGAGATTAAGAGATAGGAGGAAGATGTAGAAGAAAAAGGAAAGTGTGGTGTTGCAGATGTAGAAGCCAAGAGAGTAAGTGTTTAAAAGAGAATGGGTAGATAATACATGAAATAGAGTGATAAAATAGGGACTAAATGGGACTTGGCAGTTCTCCTTTGCTCTGGCCTGGGTGCTGTAAGTTCCTATCTTTGCAATTTCTTTTCCAATATGAATAAGTAAATCTCATTATAGTTTGACTTTATTGTTATATAGGTTATACAAAAATAATAGAAAATAAACTTGACCTGATATCACGACCCCTCCTGTCAGCATAGAGAGTAGTACTGCAGAAAGCAAGTACATGTGAACTTGCCACAGGCCCAGTAAGTGACACTCTGAATTAATTTTATATCACATGATAGTTCTTTTAAAGTCCACTTAATAGAAGATGAACTTGGATGAGATCGGGCATGTTCAGGGTGGTATAGCCATAGACAGAAGATGAACTTGGAAAGGTCAAGGAAACCCTGCATGGTTGCACAGCTTAGAAGAGCAGGAGGGGTATTGAGAACTGAGCCTGGCTCCCAAGTACCTGTTCATTGGGGAATGCTTTGATTTCTGACAAAAGTCTGATAGTGAGAGGCAGAAAAGTCAGCAGAAGTTAAGTGTCAATTAGACTTTTTTTATAATTTATTTTTTATTTCTTCAAGTTACATCTCAATCACAATCCTCTCTCTACTCCCCCCTCCTGTCCCACCCTTCCACCCTCTTCCTCCTCAACCCCCCCATCCTCTACCCCTTTTTTTAGTTTAAGGTATATCTTTCCCCCCCCAACAGCTCCCCCTTTCAGTCCAACAAATGGTTCTTTCTCTTATAACAATAAATACAATACAAAACAACAGAAATAAATAGGCCACAATTATGAGAGTTTTATGGCTTAGCATACATTCCCAATGTCCAGTCCATATGTATTGGCACCTGACTTTAACATTCTACTATCTAACCATCTCCATGAGTTTAAAGTTCTATATCTAACTCAGCTTTCATACTAACTTGCCTCACAATTTTAAAAACATCTTCTTAGATCCAGAACACCCTCTTGATTCCTAAAACAACTCAAAATTTAACTATAACTCTAGCTATCTATTCTTCAACCACCTTGTCTTGTCTGAATGCTAGAATTACACATGCCCAGTTTCTTTTGTGTGTGCTCTGCAGACTGTTTCACTAATAGAACTATCTCCCACAGGCCCACATTTGTATTTGTTATTGCACTACCAAACATTAGCAATGACCTACTTCAATGCTAATTGTAATGTACCTTCCATTCTGTATAAAACTAGTACAAGATGAGTTGATTTTCTCTTTAGCAGGTTGCAGAAAGACAAGAGGAAAGGAAAGCTATTATTGTTCTTTCAAGAATAGAACGAAAAACTTAACTGATATGCTGCTCTGTGATTGCTGAATATATAATTGCAATTTTTTAAATCGTTTAAATTAAGTAGACCTCTATTCCTGAGCAATGTCAAGACTGGTCCCTGGAAACTCTAAACTTTGTATTAAAAAAAAAAAAAAGCACCATCACATCTTATAGATGAGAGCACAGAGAGGGTTCACTTAGTATAAATTCAAAAACTTGATTATTGATCAGGCCATGAAGCTGTTAAATGACATGGACCTCTTGATTTCTTCTGAAAACTATGTGTCATAATAACAAAGAGGCCAAGGGCCTCTTTTGAGGGCTTGGTGATCTGTCCCCATGTCCAGAGATTTGCTCCTCTTCAGGCCTTGCCTACAGAAGCATCCTGGGATGGCAGGAGTTGCCAGGGTGAATAAGACCCATCATTACCAAAACAAAGTAATGCTAGGAGTAAATCAACCATGTCTTGGTCTCATGACTGCACTCACTACTGCAACTCTTCCTTTAGGAGGGTGGACCTGCACGGACTCCCACTCTTGTCTTTGGAGAAGACAAGGGAACCTTGGGACCACTTTTGCAGGGAAATCTGGGCTCATGGGTACCTTGAGTGGCCTATGATAGAGTGGCATGCTGTATTCCTGGGTGTACTTCTTGGCTCTGTGGGATGTTGGTGGGAAGTGAGGTTGGAGCAGATACTCAAGGCATGGGCCACATTTTGCCTGATCCAGAAGGTGGTTCTGGCCAATCACACTGTTAGGAGATAAAGTGCAAGGGGAAAACTAGGTAGAACTTTTCTCTACCAAATACTAGTGATGTTTAAGAATGCCTACCTTGTATGAAGCTTCTGGAAGGCTTGCCAGCAGGTCTTGTAACCCATTAAATTCTCCACGGCATGACTTTCTTAACTTGGGACTCACTCACTTATTGCTTACCACCCTGCAAATTGAAATTGTTGACCAAATTACTTATTCACCACCCCTAGATTTAGTTACCTTCGCTATTGTAGAGTGTTTAAGTCTTTAGTCTGGATTTCAGATAGGTATTTACTGTTCTTTGTTTTGAGATTATAGAGATTGCTGGCAAGATCTATAGATTTGTGATTTTCTCTAAACTCAAGAGTTGAGGGAAGATAGTCTTTCTCCATTGTGCCAAGTTTCAAGTTACATTTGTCATGATTGAAAAAAGATATTTACCACTGCTGAAAAAGGCTAGCAGGCCTAAGATGACAAGTTAGGAGAATCTCTATTACGAGTTTTTTACCATGTGATATTTCTTGAGAAATATTACCCAGAAGCTTTAAAAATACAACTTAATTTTACAGTTAAATACTAATTATTTACTTCCTTTATAAAGGGGAATAGAGTCTCATGTGCTTAGGTTTCAAATGTTATTTTGAGACAAAAAAATATCAATGTACAATGTGAAATGTGTTTTGTGAACAAGGTAACTTGAAGACCGGTTTAAAAAACAAACTTGAAAGTATTTGCTTATGAGGCGCAGGCTTTTTAAAAGTTATTTTTAAAGGCTGAGGAATTAGGCACCTGTTGTTTCGCCAGCTGGTGGGGATGTTAAAACTGGCGATCACTCTTCTGACTCTAACTCCATTTTGCACCTGCTGCTACTTGAGTTACGGCTCTTTCACACATGGCAATTTAATAAAGTCAGTCCCATGACAATGTGCCGAAGTTATCCTGTGGGGAGAGTTAAAGCACATTTATAAAGTCTTGAGAGGAAAATGTTGTACATGAAGCTCAAAACTAACAATTTATGCCACACAGACATCATGCTTTTCTAGTTTGAAAAAAAAAAATGTAAGGACATGTACATGCCGAGAAACCAGTCACATATCTTAAAAAATAAAAAGAGGCCTTTATGATTAGATTACATGTAGCAGTCATTTTCTCTACACTGTGACCTTTATATTTTTGAAAACATTATTCTTATTTATTTATTTATTGAAAGAGGGTTTCTCTGTGTAATGGCTCTCCTGGAGCTCATTCTGTAGAATAGGCTACCTTTGAATTCAGAGAGCCATCTGTCTCTGCCTCCTAAGTGCTCTGGGATTAAAGACAAGCACTACCATACCTAGTATTTAAATAAACATTTAAATAAAATATTTAAATAAAAAATAATTGACACTTTCATATGTGGAAGTTTTCAAATTTTTAAAACTATTTTAATTGTCTCCTGTAATAATTAAAAATAAATATGTATTGAGAGTCTCACTGTTCAGTATGGTACAGATGAGCCACATATAACCATTAAGCTAAAATCTTAAATAAATGAAAATGAAGTATACTTTAAAAATTCAATTAACCCATCTCACTAGGTGCATTTCACATTCCCAATGGCTCTGGTCTGTGCTCTCCATAAACGAAAGTACAGACATAGGTTTCCATTCTCCCAGAGACTTCTCCGTGATATGGCTTCAGTGGTGTTTCTAGCTCTTGGTTTTAGGTAACTTGGCTTAAAGAACATGAGGCCATAGTTTGCTTTCCTTAAACATGTGACTACAGTAGCCCAACTTAGCCACAAAAGCTCAGGTCAGTGATTACAATACAAGTGACTTTTGAAAGATAGAAGGACTTTGTTGACTTGAAGTTGCCAACATCCCCTCCCAAGAGGTACACATAGGCAGAAACTTCTGAGAGAATGTATAACCCTCCTCTTACAGTGGGTTATCCTTTCAGGGAGGTAGGGACAACCACACAGCACTAACTTTATCTACTTTCAGGGTCTGCCGGGCAAAGGTCTATGTGACAAACCTAGGTGATGATGCTTACTCTGTAAACATTTTTATTTAATTTTTTTGCTTCTTTGGTGTGTAGTAAGTCACTGAGGTGTGGACAGATGTGCATGGAAAGTGGAAGAGGTCCTAGTGGAAGACACACAGCAACAAACAGAATCCTGTGCTCTTGAGCAATAATCCTGTCAACCTGGAGAGGTCTTAAAAAAAAGTAACAGCTAAAAGCTCTCACTATATATATATATATATATTTGTTTATATTTTTGAAGCCATCAGAGAGAAATGTCAAATGTATCTACAGTTCTCTAATGCACCTGGATGTTATTTCAAACGAAATAGATCAAATCATAAATAATGATTTACATGTATTTGAAGGACCCAATTGTACCTTCACCTTACCACAGTCTATTAAAATGCCCTGGCTCCTAGTTGGATTTCCTTGGTTCTCTATTTACTTTTTCAACAACATATAACTTTATCATTCAATCTGTTATTGCTTTGTAGATTGAGATGACTTTACATTTTTTTCTTTCTGCATTTATTATGTATTCATTCAATTATTTTTATTTGTGTGCATATGTAGGGGGTGGAGAATGGCATGTATATGGTTATCAGAGGACAAGTGTGGGAATCTGTTCTCTTCTTCCTCCACGTGCCTCTCAGAGATAAAATGAAGGTCTGCAGGGTGGGTGGCGCGTACCTTAACCACAAAGCTGTCTCATCAGGCCCTGCAGTGACTTTTTAAAAAAATACATTTGTATTTTATCAATAATTTTATAATTTCCCATAAGAATTGATTTCTTTAAAAAACTTATTTTCATAAAGCAAAAAAAGTAAGACACGGTGCAACTTGAATATTCTAGACTGACCAAGTTTATTGATGTAGAGTTTTAAGAATGTTGTGGACCCAAGTAGATGACAGAAGTGGTGTTTGGACTTGAGATTATCAATGTTGTATTCATCTCCCCTGGAACAGTAGACGCCTGATTTGCGTGTTGTGAAAAACTCAAGGTTTATAAAAATTCAGGGAATCCTTCAACCTAGAATGGTCTACATTGTTTGATCTTCTGTGTGGTGGTAAGCTGGTGTGGATGGTTAGCCATAGGTGCTCTTGAACTGACATTCTGGCCAGTCTTCCCAAACTCTGTGTTCTAGAGGGGAAACAGAAGCAAGTTAGAAGTTGATAGCGTCTCATTGGAAAGAACACTCTAGAGGAAACAATGAGCCAACACTCTCAAGGCAAGTCACACCCTTGCTTTAAGAACCTGGTTGCTGTCACTTGAATTTGAATTGTTACAATATAGTTTGTTAGAGAAGTAATTGTTAGAAGCTAATGTTGTTATTCAAAGAGCTTAGGGCAATGTTTTCAGTAGTGTTATATGCAAACTAAATTAATTGACTAGTCTCTGGTTAGCTGAATTTCTACTGTTTAATTGTAGTAGAGTTTAAAAGATAAGACAGCATATTCTGGTTAATATAAATAACTTGTGATTTGGAGATAACACTGTATCTGAAGCATATGCTATGAAGCTGTTATTTTTTTAAAACAAAATATGACCCAAGCCTTACATATTAAAGAGAGGATCCGTGTATACCTTGAAAACTCCATTTAGATAGACATGATGTGTTTGACAAAAGCTGTTGGAAAATAAATATATAGTTAAGAGTTAGACAAAGTCAAACTGAATTAAAAAGAATTGAGATTTTAATTTATTTTCCAGATAATTGTCTATTTGTCCCAATGATATTGAAAGCTATTCTACACAGTATATAACAACATCAAAATTGGAATTGTTTATGGGTAAAAAGTACAGTTTAACTAAGATTTCTGGTGTAGGCTGGTTGGGGTGGCTGAATGTCTTTGTTTTCCCCTCTTTTCTTCCCTTCTTATGTTCTTTTTTGATTCTTTTTATAAATTTGGAACATTGTAAATTTATATTTTCATCAAAGCTACCAAGGTAAGTTTATTGAAATGTGGTTGGTCTTTTTGGGGAAGATAAAATTTATTGGAAATATTTAAAAATTTCAAATAATATTAAATAACTTTATTTTAAACATTTACTTTGCGTATATATTGCTTTCATACCCTTTGTGTGAAACTGCTATAAACTGGTAGCAGGAAATAAGCACTGGCTACTATCAGGTGGTATTCTCCTCCCCCCCTCTGTGTGTCGCTGTCCCTCCCCAACCACTGTGGGTATGTGTCTCCCTCCCTCCCTCCCTCCCTCCCTCCCTCCCTCCAGCAGGGTCTCACTCTATAACCTAAGCAAACCTGGGCTCCTCCTCCTTCAGCTTCCTGGAATTACAAATGTATGCCACCCCACCATATCTGCTATTACATGATTTTCATGTAAACAAGACCACTAGACAAAGAGAAGTAAATTTTAGTACCAGCCTTGTTGTGAGCAATTTGACAAGCAATAAGTAACTAAAACTTTTTTTGACCTCCAGTTTCTGGATTCTAGTGATTTTTGTACTAGTGAAGAACTTTAAAAATTTGTTCAACTTCCGTGGTGCATTATACTTGATTCTAATTTAAACCCTGTCTATCCTTCAGGGATATTATGGAAAAGCTAAGAGAAAACGAGGAAACACAAGTTAGACTGTAAGATGCTTCGAGGGATTTCCAAAATTAATTCTGCATATCTGTCTGAGTCCTCATATAACATCTCAGAATTAGGAAATGTACTTATAATAAATAACATGCATCAGTAAAGAAGAGGAAAATGTTGAAGTTGAAAAGAACTCTGCCTCCAGCGAGGTAAAGCTGGCTGTACCTTCATAGTTGATGCAGCCGTTGGAGTCCTCCTGGCCTGCCATCAGCGCTTCTACCTCTTCCTCCTTCATCTTTTCACCTGGTGAAACAAGACCCTCTTAGTTTTAGAAATAAGACCACAGAATATTTTCAAATTCCCACCATAAGCAATCAGCCATGGGCTTTTGAAATTGTGATTCAACTTTTAGAGGATTCATGCTTGCCCCTTCTTATTTCCCTGGCATGCAGGAGGTTTTACAATAAACTGATTTTGGATGAATGAATGACATGAAGATTATCCCACTTGCTCCAACTACAACCTGTGGGCACCACAATGGTGAACTGTCTCATTTCCAATACTTTGTTATTACTTCACCCCAAAACAAACTCAAGGTCACAACAGAAGTAATCACTGACTTTTGACTATCTTTTTTTTCAATTTTCCTTTGTAGTATTTTCGCTACTATTTTGATTATGGCATGACTTTCCTGTCATGATGTTCCTGTCCTATTAAGCCCACTGAAATGAATTCCTTTACCCAGAGTGGCAAGGACATGGCGGAGTTCTGCACCCATAACGGTGCCGTTGCCCTCCTTGTCAAAGACACGCAGACCCTCAACAAAATCTTCATAGCTTCCCTGGTCCTTGTTGTTAGAGATAGCTTGCATCATGGGAAGAAACTGTTCAAACTCAATTTTCTTAGCATTCAACTCTGGAAGAAAATTGCAGTTTTCAGAGTTAGTAACCACCATAAAAACACCACCCCCAAGTCAAAAACCAAATACAAACGTTCATAATAGCCTTCACGTAACTTAAATTTCAGTTGATCAACCACTAAACTGACAAACTGTATGACAGTGCCAGCCATTATCCTTAGCTCCACGCTCCCAATTGTGTAGAAGTGAGCAACTTTGCCAACCACTTTCTTTCATTCATTACTAGTTCTTAAAGGCAGGATCTTAAGCATCCTGGAGTGGCTTGCCATGGAACTGAGGATGGCACTGAATCCCTGAGCCTCCCATATCCACCCTGAAAGTGCTGGGATTATAGATGTGTAACTCCAGATGTGGCCCAGCTTTTATCTCTTTAAGTTATTTTATTTTACATGTATGTGTGTGGATCTGAAGGTATGGATGGGCATCACAGATTTGCTGGTGCCTGCTGAGGGTGAGTAGGGTGTTAGATCCTTTGGAACTGGAGTTACTGGTTGTATTGCTGGGGGCCTAACCTGGATCCTCTGCAAGAGCAGTGAGTGCCTTTAACTGCTGAGCTCTCTCTCAAGCCTCTTGGCCCAACTTTTCTAACATCTTTGTGCACTGTATTTTAAATTTTAAAACAGAAGCACTTTAATGTATCACTGTGACATTTAATGAACCCAATGCATAACAAGCTTGCTAAAATGCTTGGGACAAATTGTTTTCTTAATAAATTTTATTAATATTATGATTTACTATATTCTGTAAGCATCAGGGAAGCAATATAAAATTTATCATAATCATATAAACCTAGTAAAACCTTATTGAACTTTAACTACAATATACCCCCATGCCTGAGCTTTTGTAGAGACTTCAATTTCTTTAAATTTGAAGTATCTTCAAAAAGAAGCTCATGAGGAAAGAGTGTGTGTCAAATATTGTGTCATTAAAATATTTAGAACTATTCTTCTTCTTCTAAAATATTAGAATATTTTAATTCCAAGCCAGAGATGCTAGAACTTTCTTCAGAATCTCTGATGAGATAAAACTTATTCCCAGAAAACTATAAAATAGACTATTCACATATATATGTATATGTGTATATGTATATGTTTGTATATGTGTGTATGTGTATATATACATACACACACATACAAATGAAATTATATACTCCTCAAATAAAAATTTCCTTCTTCTATCACAGAAGGAAATGTAGCACATTGGGTAACGTTAGAAAGATCACACTGGGGTGTTGAGTAAATGAGCACTTACCTGACGGTTCTGTCAATGAGGGCTACTTCTCAGTGAGACAATGGCAAGTGAAAATAAGGTTTCAGCTGCTTTCTCACACTACTTCCCACTCTCACCATCTTTCTGCATGATTTTATTGGTCACGTCTTCAGAAAAGACACATTGCCTTACGTAGAAGTAAGTTTTCTTGAAATCTACGTTACTTATTCCTCCTTCCCTCCCTCTTTCCTTGCCTCCCTTCCTCCCTCCCTTCCTTCCTTCCTTCTTTCCTTTCTCTTTCTCTCTCTTTTGAAGAAAAAATCACCAGCACATTTTTAGTCAGAAAAAACACAAGATCATTTGTCTGCCCCCTCAATTTTTTCCCCTAAAGGCAAAGACAAAGAGCCCAAATTTCTACTTGAGAGACCATTTTGTGTCTTGTCTTTTTTGTGTAGATTCTCATTTTCCAACAGTTTATTATATTTTCCATGAGCCATTGGGATTAAAAGCAATTTCCTTATTGCAGACTAATAACTGGATTTCCATATGGAGTGAGTGACTTCTATAATTTACCCTTAAGTACCTCACTGATTCTTGTTCCAGTATTTACCTGGGGAGACAGAATGTAGGTTTTTTTTTAAGATTTTCAAGTTTTTTGATATATAGTTGATTGGAAATAGAAGCTACTCATTAAGATGCCACTCTGCCTATTCTTAATTAAGATGGCTGAGTTCCTTTAAAATGGTCACTGAAGCAAAGCCGAAGTACGTTGCCTAATGTCAACGGATGTGTTTCAGAACACTGCAACTTCATTTTCACAGATGTTTATCAAAGAATCAGTGTTCTCTAGAAGGGCGTTATTATGATTATTCATGGCTTTATACAAAGTGGGTTGTAATTTAACTATATTCAATGTCTTTGTCAAAATGAAAAATTGTTAAGAGCCAGAGGATCAGGATGTCTGCTGTGCGATCTTATCCCCTAGAAGTGACATATAACACCTCAACAGTATGGTTGCCTAACAAAACCTGACCAAGGGCAAGAGCAGGCATGACAACATGGATATGGAGAAACTTGGGGGCCCCACTTTTAGACAAAGAGCTACAGGAAAGTAAGGAATGTTGAGAGAGGGAAATTTCATCTTCACAGAGATGATTCTCCTAATTGGTTACTCGATACTAACTGGTCAGCCCGGATATCATACAAGCAACACTAAACAGACTCAAAAGGTTGTATTTGTATATTTATGCACATGCATAAAAATAATAATAAAAGGAAAAGAGTCCACGAATTAGAGAAGGAGCAAGAGGAAGGCAAAGGAAGGGACAAGGGAGGGGATGGAGGAAAGAAAGGGATTGATGTTATTATATTTTAATTAAGATTAAACCAATTTTTAAAATGTACTTTTGCCTTTGAAGGTATGCCATCTGAAAAAGAAAAACACCTATGTGTTTATTTTTGCCTTATCTCATTAGTCCTGGGCTTAGATATGATGCCAAGGATGATAATCTCACCCTTACATGCCATCTCCCTCCTCTAGTGTGATGTTGTATCACACTTCCAGGTCCTCAGTGTAAGTTAACTCATCTTTTAATGAAAAAAGCTGAAGTTTTTCCAACGAAGAGGGGCATGGCTGCCACCATCAGGAACCAACTGAGCTCTCCTGTGTAGGTGTCCCTCCCCAATTTACACGGATTTTAGAGGAACCTACCTTCATTGCTAGGGTTCCCGAGAACCTTCTTGACCTCTGCATTGGTGGGATTTGTGCCCAGAGCCCGAAGGACATCGCCCACCTGACTTAGGGTGATCTTGCATTCTCCTGTTCTGTCAAACAGGAGAAAGGCCTCCTTGAATTCTGTAAGAAGCACAAGACGTTGAGGCACTGTGGGCACTGGCTTTGTATCCCTGAAACCTTCTAATTAACTGCAGGTCCTTCAAGGATTCACTTCAGACTCTTCTCCGTTTGACAGTTTTCACCAGCCACTCGAGTTATCTGCGTCTATCAAACCATCAAGGGAGAACCCTCTTGGTGTTTCTGTGGGGAACTCTTTTAAAGCAGCATTTCTAGTTTTAAGCCACATTATTGTTAATGTGGAATTACATTTTAATTATGGAAATTGGAGCTCCTAGTGACAGTGGTTTATATTTCCTACACTCGTGTGGGAAACAGGAGTCACTTAAAGTATTCTGATGCCTTGAGAAAGCTTAACAGTCTCCAAATAGTCCTTCTATTAATTTGCAATGTTAATGAAATCTCAAGAAAGTGAATTTCCAGCTGGGGTTATTTTATGTGAGTTTAATCTAAACTTTTTTTTAAGTTTGGAGAAAAATCTTCTTTTGTGGCACAAATTTTATAGGCCCTCTTCTCAACCAATTTCTTCCCAAAATAGCTCATTGTTATTATTATTATTGTTATTGTTATTATTTAGGAAGTTAGAAGTATGAGGTAAGCTTGCAAGTTTTACAGTGCTGTGTAACCACCTCAACGTCTGATTCAAGGAGGCTCCTACTATGATTGATGCAGAGAAAAAAAGTTTTTTAGATCAATTTTTATGATATGTTCATATAACTGATTTATCCCCCAATAATCCATATAACTAAACATGTTTATAATTTAAGGCTATATTTTAAAATTAAGATAATGGAGATGATTATAGATTCCCATGCAGCTTTAAAAAAATAATGCAGAAAAATGCATTTTCTCCTCAGTCTAGTTTTTGCAACACTCTGCAGAGTCCTAGCATGTTATCAAAACTGGGATACTTGAACAGACAGACTGGGCTGTTTATTCATGTCCACATGTGTGTGTGTGTGTGTTTGTGTGTGTGTGTGTGTGTGTGTGTGTGTGTGTGTGTGTGTGTGTATTAAGAGTGTATCTCGAAGTGCTGCCTTTTCTCACTACAATAGTTCTGCCAGGTATTTTATGTCCTATAATTCTGTGTTAATTGAACTGCTTCACCTTCACAATTATCACCATAATAATTTAGAAATATGTAACAGCAAGACTGGAAAGAGGGCTACAAATGGACTTAGGAGCTAGTAAAAGCATTTTAATGGAAATATCTAAACTTACCTAAGTGAAAGCTTCTGGAAAACCTGGAAGTACTGATGGTGGTTTCCTGGAGTTAACCCCAATGGTACTGGAACAATTGGTGAGTAAACTCTCAGAACTGGAAACAGTCCTTTTAGGCTAGGGACAGTCTCCAGCAAAATATGCTCTCTGGAAAGATTACGGTGTCTGGTGTCCTGATGTCCTATCTCACTATCCTAGTGCCTTTTAATCTAATATTGGACTAGGTACATGTACACAATTAGTGATAGGTCTTGTTGCCATTCCTTATTAGATCCTATGCAATCTCACCACAATCTGCCCCAATCTGGAAAAAAAATGCTTGTGCCTTGTGGTTTCATGAGTCACATACTATTTTTCATCTTTCTAAAGGTCACGTGGAACTGGACTCCTCTTGTTGCTGGCTTCAGACGCCAGGCATGGTGTCCTGAGTACTCGCAGTCTCCCGGCTCAAATGCTGGTGTAGAAATGGGATTTTTATGGCTGTAATGGAATCGCTCTGACATTATCTTTTGGTAACTTAAGGTCAGAGGCTAGAGAAGTAATTCTTTTAATCCTGAACTTTTAGCCCAAGGCTTAGCTATTCTCTTCAAGATTCCAGAACACCGACTGGTGAACTCCTTCCCTGGTTGGGAATATAAACCACATTTTATTATAGTCTTACCACGCCCCTTTGTTTATGTATTGTTAGTGGTCTTTGCTGAACCTCAAGAATAGAGTGGAGTTGACCCCACAAACAACAATGCGAGCAAAGCTGAACAGTTTTTCCTATTTGACTTTTAAGCATGTGTCATTTTATCTTTTGCCTAGAACCACACCATTTCTGAAATATCTGGTGATGAAATTATTCTCCACCTGCCCTCTAATGATGGCTTCGGACACTTTAAATGTGACTAGTCAGATTTAAGGTTCAAACTTCAGCATTTGTAATTTAAAAATTAATTAATGTTTAAGAAGCCATATGTAGCTGGTGGTCATTCTAACAGACATCACAAGACCTAAACCTTCAAATTGCTGTAATTATCTTTGCCTCTCCCTCCTCTTTCCTTCAATTCAAGTAGAATGGCATGAGCAATGTTCTTCATACATTAAGGAAGGAAAGAAATTCAAGTGGTCCTGAATTTATTCTGAAAGCATAGTATTTCCACTTAGTTTGAATAATTTACATTTGTTTTTCTGACACAAAGCAAAAAAAATCAGGCCAATGTACCAACATTTATTCTGTGGCTGAAACCTGTTTTCAATATTGAGTAATGGGTCTCACATTCAAACACTAAGTACATCTGTCTCAGCAAGAGTTTTTGAATCTTCCAGTGTTTGGTTCAGCAATAATTTGACAATGCTTGTGGCATTATAATCAGGAATTGTAGAGGACTGGGGGACACAGGCTGACGATGTAGCTACATCACCAGTTAAAGTATATTTGAATGAATTAGAATTGTCATTTCCTTAGGACAAATCCTTCATAGTATATCTTTAAATGAGTCATCCAGTCATCTAAACCATCAGTTCTCAACTTGTAGGTCGTGACTACTTTTGGGATCGGATCCACCATTTCACAGGGGTCCCATATCAGATATCCTACATATCCGATATTTACATTATGATTCAAAACAGTAGCAAAATTACAGTTACGAAATAACAAAAATAGTTTTATGGTTGGGGGACACCACAACATGAGGACTTGTATTAAAGTGTTGCAGTGTTAGGAAGATTGAGAAGCACTGCTCTAAACTGTTTACATGAGGCCATCAACCATGAAATAGATACCAGTGAGTCTGTACTACAGCGAGTAACCTTTTGTTTAAACTGATACCGAGACAACATCATAATTAACATGATCCTGAAAGAGACTGAACAACGTGGAGGACTTTAGGTAGAAAACTGCTACTAATAACCCATAATTATTTGTATCTTATTTTTGTAATATACATTATTATGGTCAATCACTGCACTTATATGGCTTCACACAACTCAACCATTTCTGTCTCTCCTTTCTATAAATACAGTTTTCGTAGCTCACTCATGTATTGCGATGATTTCACCCCATAAAACATTTCTCCCTAAACTTCCTAATCCAAAAATTGAGCTTGTTTGGAGTATTGGGCCCTGTTGAATCCAAAGACACAAAGGGAATTTTTTTTTGAAGTATTAGGGAAGTTCTCCAGGGTCTCTCTCTATCTTAAAAAGTTTGAGACTTGTTGATAGTATCTATTCATGAAAGGACTTGCTGGTCACACTGGATTCATACAAGGCTATGGAACTAGTTCTAATTCTTTGGTCGTTGATGAAGAAAGACCTTTCACCTCTCCAGCTGTCTGTCCCATCGCTCTTTAAGAAGTGCTGGACCAGGATACTCTCTGTCTATGAATTCACTTCGATTCCACAATTCCCTGATTCCACAGAAACTGAGAAGGTTTGATCATTAGGGTAGCTTTTATAATCAGATTTATTTTTCACATTAAATGCTTGAGACTTGTCAAATCTCTCTGTAGGGTTTCAATGAGTAAATAATTTTTTAAAACCTATATCTTTTGTGAATATATCACATATGATCTTTCCTACTGCATCAAGTTCATCTTATTTAGAAATCAGTGGCTATGAGAACTTACTTATTCTCTATATTTTATTTCCTTAGATCTGTGATTACTGACTATAACCAAGGGCTTCAGTTATACAGGTTTATATTTAGAGTGATTGAAAGCAATTTATATTTAGGGCAGCCACACCAGTGTGGTAATTAGGCAGCACTTAGCTCATCCCAAGGGAGTTGGTTTTCTCACTCGCCATCTCTATGAGTCTGCATATATATGAACGGCTACAGCTTTTAAAACTTACCCTCCTGTTGTTCCTTAGAGAACTCGATCTGTTAGAAAGAAATTAATCTTAAAACATATTTTAACCAGAAAAAAAAGCGTCCTGATTTATAAGTGCATCCAGCTCATTCCCTGAGTTTTCTTCAAAGTCAGCCCCAGAAAGTCAGCCCATTTTTCTGAGTTCAGGCATGGCGTGGACACGAACAGTCTGAGGCACAAAGTAGCATGCTGTGGAGTTAAGGGGCGTTTCAGAGACAGGCAGAGTTCTGCCTACAGCAGAGAAGCTCAAATCACTTACCAGCAATCTGGTCAGCACTGAAGGACTGCAGCGGCAAGAGAGAGAGAAAGAGAGAAAGAAAGGACTTTCAAATGCATTGGCAGAATGAACACTCTGCTCTGAGGCCTTTGGGAAACCATGTAGGATGTCATGGCACAGGAAGGGTGTGTAAGGGGAGTTTTGAACCTAGGAGCCTAAAATCTATTGCAAAAGACAATTAGAAGATCTTTCCCCTATATCTTACGATATTAAAAATGCTAAATTGAGCACTTCCTATAATGCCATAGTGGTCTGTGTTTAGCATACGTCTGCTAAGATATACATTTAAAACTGCAAATAAAAATTGCATATAAAACCCACCTTAAGTCATTCCATTTAATTAACATATTTTGTACTAGTATATGAAACTGAAGAATCAGATGCAGTTTGCTTAACCTTAGCTATCAGTTACATTGGATTCTATCTTAAGGCCTACTATTCCACTATAGTTGTACTTTTTTTTCCTTCTAAATTTAGATGAATCTTACGTGATATAGAAAAAGCTGGTGAAGCACAAATGACTGCTCTGGGGAAGAAGATGAACTTTTCCATCTGGCGCAACCGTTCAAAGTAATTTCTTCTGTCTTCATCCTGGCCCATCGGAACCAATAATAGGTTCCTAAAACCTTGTGCTAAATAGATTCTGCCCTCCATTCTATTCCTTGTCTGCCTGTCTTCTCTCATACCCCTGCTGCCCAACTGTACCCTCCTATAAATGACATATGGTTTTTCTTGTAGGACCCACCATGATAGAGCTCTGGGCTGTAAAACAGCAGTGGGGCTGAAGAGTAACCTGAAGGCAGCTCCGATCCCTGAGTGGAACCTTCCTTCTCACTGGTGTCCTTTTATTTCTGGGCAAACTGACCTCATAGCTAGCATCAGATTTCACAGCGCAGTTGTCCCTCCTCCTGGAGAAGTTCTTTAACTTTCTTAGGGCAAAGAGAAAGAGGGCCACGTACCCTAGGGCTATTTTTAGGAAACTAGCATCTAGAAATGACCAGCCCTGGTGAGACTGAAGCCTGTCAGTACTTTTATGGTCTTTATCTCTGAGATGTCGTCCTTAAGACATCTCTTTGCTCATGGAAAACTTGGGATTCGTCTAGAGTTCAGGCTTCTGATAGGTAATTACGGACCTTGCAAGCGTGTCTAGTCAGCAAGTCTGGGTATTAATGGAACTTCTTGGATGCATCTGGGTTGAGGCTTCAATTAGTAACTGGTATAGAAACAGCACCCTCCAAAGCTCTGTCCCTTATGGTAAAGTTCTGAGGTCTGAAAAGGCATTGCAATGCTGTGTGTATTTCTTAGGATACACCTACATAGCAATCTGATCAGATTCTCAAATCTTCATTAAAGATTGTGCTTCGGCCAGCAGTATTTGCATGAGTATAATCGAAGCAAAACCTAGTTTGGGGTTCCACTCTCCACTTCTTCCTTTCATCTCCTGGCGTTTGGTCTGAATATGTCCTTCCTTCCCTATTTTCCTTATAAATATTGACTGTTTGTGTATTCTTATTTCTGAGACTTTCAGCAAGCAAGAAAACTGACACATCAAATTTGTATTATTTTTCGTTGCTAAGTCCTTACCAAAATCAAGCTGCCCTCTCCAACACTTTATGGCTCAGTCTGCAGACCGAGAATAAAACGGCCGAAAGTAAGGCTCGTGGAGTGCAAAATAGTACTTAAACATTTTAAAGGCGTTTAAGGGAATTGACAGCAATGGGCTTTTACAGCAGTTTATCTGAAAATAGGGAAAGGTGGAATAGCTTTGGGGGAAAGATCAGGTGTAGAGTATTCACCGGCGTTCAGACACAATGGTTATCATTCCTCACTCATTTCAAATAGCTCAAAGGAATAAAGTAGCTGTGAGATGAATTGTGACTTTTGCAACTGTCCTTAAGGAAGATATTCATAAAAAGCACGAAGTGTGTCCTGCTGGGAAGATGGATATTTTGAACTCTTTCTATTCCAAAAGAAATAAACAGCTAAATACATACCACTTCTTTAAAATATGTAAGTATGTGCATATATGAAAATACCACAATGGTACTCTTTATTCTGTATAATTATTAGATGCTAATCAAAATATTAAAAATGTACATCACTTTTGGCCCAAGGTTTACAATTGTGAAAAAAAAGTCTTACAGGATCTTGAGTCTCCAAAAGAAGAATGATAATAAAATTTTTAAGTTAGTATTACCTAGGTAAAAATGTCTTCATAAACAGATCAATATTTTTATTTTTTACTTTATTTATTTTTGGTTTTTCGAGACAGGGTTTCTCTGGAACCCTGACTATCCTGGAACTCTCTCTGTAGACCAGGCTGTTCCTGAACTCACAGAGATCCGCCTGCCTCTGCCTCCCAAGTACTGGGATTAAAGGCGTGCACCACCACACTTGGCCATTACAGACAGTTTTGAACTGCCATATGGTGCTGGGATTTGAACCCAGGTCCTTTGGAAGAGCAGCCAGTGCTCTTAAACGCTGAGCCATCTCTCCAGCCTGAGACTTATATTTTTAAAGTTGGTTGGGGAATGTTAGTTAACAAAAAATTAAAAATGCTTTGAGTCATTAAAGTGAAATTTTGTAATTACATTTTTGTATTTGTATCATTAAATTTGATGCAATTGTATCTATGTATTTGTACCACTAAATCTGAATTGTCTATTATTGAGAACTAGTATATATCTTTATTGAAATTAGTAACTATAACTATTATATCGAAGTTGCCCTATTGCACATAATGATAATATTCATGTTTCATCTCTTTCAGATAGGAAAACATGACCTTGCATACATACAAAACAAGATCAATTTGTATAAAAACTTGTGGGAAAACTGGAAAATCAGCGCAAAACTTGAATTTATTTGTGAATAAACTTTTTTAACCACTTAGATATCATATTAACAATTGTTGTTATTATTAAAATAAAAGCTTTAAAGTAGTAAGAAACTGTTAAATTAAAAACCTTAGTTTAAAAAGCCTAATTTTTCTCTATATCTTTATCATATCAACAATAAAAGTTTAGATTTTTTAACCTACTAAAAATAAAAATATAAATTTAAACGTATCAATTGATGCAAGAAAGAATAAACTATAGCTAAGTCCAGAAAGGAAAATAAACTTTAAATGTTAGATCTACATTATGTGCTAAAGAATAAATGAAATATACAACTCATGTCCTGTCCACTGTTAGAATGACAAAGTCCTTACATCTCCTCCTTGTTGTAATGGGAACATTCTCAGCTCTTTGAGCAGATGCACGGTTTGGGCCTGTTTGAGAGATCATAGTTTGGTGTGTTTCACAGGTTGGGTTTAAATCTTTTCTGTCTGGCATGTAACCCACTGTTCTCTCCTCTTGTCCTATTAGATGCTCTTCTCAGCCTTGGTAAGAACCCCTCTTATCCAAAGAATGCTTTCTTCCCTGTGTTATATCTGGCTCATTTTTCTGACCACAAGCTAGTCGGCCTTCCTGCTTAATCTGCTGGGAAGCCCAGGCCGATGCTGAAAGCCAATAGCTTGTCTCTGATGTAGCTCTAGATGTATTCTGGCACTGCATCTCTCCCCAGAGCATCGATTTTGTCTTGTACTCAGGGTTTGTCTATCACAACTATATGGGTATCTCTCCCCTATTAGATGCTTAGGAAACTTTTCATTCAATTAAACCCATTAGACTGTTAATACTCTTAAGTTCCCTGGGCATTCAGGGTGGTATGGCTGTAGACCCAAGTTCTGTTTTCAAACATAAGTTTCTCCCCTAAAGTGTTATATTCCCGGAGGACAGAAGCTTTATCTGTTCTTTTAAAAAGCTTACATTCCAGGAAAAAATATGTATATTCTTTGTCATGCTGCATCTTCAGCACTCAGGACTGCCCAGCATAGAATAGGCATGCCCATTTAAAATTTTTGAATATTTATACTTCTAGCATTTTCCTTTAGATTTTATACAAATGCTTACTGACCAGAGTTCTAATGTGTCAAGCTTCAATTTCTTTTTAAAGTCATCTTTGTTAGCTTAGCCTATGTTTTCATCTTACATGGTTAATAAAAGGCCACCTTTCACACTGTTAAAACCCGTCCCTTCACATTCGGTGTTGAGTTTAGGTATAGGCCAGTTTGTAAGACACAAGCTACTATTTTACTGCAGTGATGACAGACTTTTTCACTCTGACAAGTGTCTTTCTGGTAGAAATCATGAAGGTTGGTTCACTGACTAAAGAAACATTTTCTGGCATCTAGAAGGAATTGCTTCATAGGACAAAATATTACAACGCAGTTAAACAAAATTTAGAACTGATGTATGTTAAAATTTAGTGTCTTAAAAGAAGAAGAGCTGTAATTAAAGAAATTGTGGTCAATGTCTGGTGTTAAATACTAAGAAAAATACCCTAGGAAGGAACATGGACTACAATGATCAAAGATCTTTCCTACTTCAGGAGCATGAACAGGTGCCAAAGACTGGAGCTAAGAAAAGAAACTTCTGTAACTAGAGCCCGTTTTATGTCAAGAGAACGTTGGATATTCTCTGCCTTCTTGCAGAGAGATCTGAGTTAGACATATATAAAACTTTAAGAAAATAATTAAACTAATTTCTCTTACAGAGTTTTTAGCATTTACTATAAAAGGCCATTAGAAACAATATTTGCAACTGTCAGAATGATGCACTTCATAATAAGTCACTTAAGGTCAAGGGAAAGAAATATCTCTCCTTAAATTTTTGAGTTCAACCAAAGAGTATTTAGGATGCTTATTAAAACATTATATAAACAGGGGAAATTGGAACAATATGAACATGATATAATAGCCATTAGATAGTTAGACTGGATACATTGGTCTGCAATGAGACTGAACTGGTAAGATGATGTTCAGCAGGCTTGAACTGGTCATCTCAATTCTGTCACCTAAGCACAAAGCTGTGCAATTAAAAATAGCTCAGTTCAGACCTGTGGGAACCAGTAGAGACCTAAGGGAATTTTGATTCAAGCTTCAAAATGTGATCCAAGTCTGCTCCTTTCCAATTTTCTCTCCCACTTTTTCATAGCTAACAATCAAGAAATAAATTTCAAATTCTTGAGAGCTGTACTTTTTCTTTGTACATTTATTTATTTGCATGTAATGTAAGAACAATTAAAATGTTTTCTTGTTCCTTCACTTTATACTTTTTATAATGTAAGCATTTAAAAATATTGTACATACTAAGAAATCATAATTATGTTTTTCACATTTGTCTTGAAAAGAAGTTCCTTTTGGGCCCGCTGTGATAAATGAATACCAATTAGTCTTCCAGAGGTTTTAATGAGATACATGGAGAACTAGACTGGGGATCTTAATCTGGTTGTCATGACAAATCATGTGTGTTTTGATTTAAATAATGTCTCCAGATAAATTTTCCGGGATTTATGATAAAATTTTGCATTATTTCTTGGGTTGCTTATGGATCCAATATGTTTTAAAATTTCCGTGCTCTCATTAGCAGGATCCACCTCAACTTACTTTATGAAAAAGGACAGGATATCCGAAAACTCAGTTGACATTATGTTGTAACCGTTGCGATAAAGAAAGTTTAACCAAAATGTAATTTCACAGCGGCACACTCGGGTCCACTGGATTTTTATGGACAGGAGATAATATACTGCTGGGCAACCGGCAGTTAAGAAACAGCTCACTCACAAGGACAGAAGGAAACATCTCTGTCCTAAGGGAATCCTTTCCTCCCCAGCTTCAAGCTACTATTATTAGTTTCTTACTAGAACAATTGGATTTATTACCCACACAATTCAAAATTTAACTAGTGTGTTCTGAAGCCGTTGATACTTTTATCCTGCAGGTTTCGCAGTCGAGATTCTGGTTTGGGGTGAAGTACAAACCGGAAGCGCCGACGAAGAAGTAAACCGTTTAATATCCTATCTTCATACAAAAAGCGTTCCAGTCCAAGGAGAAGAAAGTGCTGTCTCGGCAGGCTAAATATAACCCTTCCCACAATTCCCGCGAGTCAGATGGCGCTTAATGCTGGGTAATTATGGAACGACTTCTAAAGACGACTTGGCCAGGGGCTTCATTTGCACAACTGAAATGTCAAAGGCTAAATTTGGCACTGTCACTTTGTGGTCTCCTCGTCTTGCACAGATTTAATTATCTTTAAATGGAAGGCAGTGTTCAGTTTTTGGTTAGTGAAGACATCTCTTCCTTTGCAAGCCGTGTTTTACTCTGCAAAGACATTACTCAGTTACAAAATGTCACCATGGGGACAGTTAGGAAATGCCCTTCAATGCTTTTTCTGCTTCCTTTCACCTGTTTTTTGTTCTCTTACAGTGTAGACATGTAAAAGATGAAAGACATTACTGACCATGACTCATGAGCAGAAATTATTTTTTAAAAATTCTTCCCAAGGATATACTGTTTTCACCCATTTTTGAAATTAGGGATTGATTATCTATGTATTTGTCTCGTGCTTTTCCCCCAAAATGATGTTAAGGTTAATATTTAATCACAATATCTTTTTTTGATTTTTATTTATTTTTATTTTATGTGCATTGATGTTTTGCCTGCATATCTGTGTTAGGATGTCAGATCTTGGAGTTACAAACAGTTGTGAACTGCCATGTGGGTGCTGGTAATTGAACCTGGGACCTCTGGAAGAGCAGACAGTGCTCTTAACTACTGAGCCACCTCTCCAGCCCTAATCACAATATCTTTGTGGCATTGCATTTCGCCTTATCACTCCAAAGAATGCTAGTTAAATTAGTTGTTTATTCACAAGCAAATAGAGGTCTCTTCTCAGAAGATTAGCCCGATGAAGGCAGATTTACAGATTAGATTTGGTCCGTCTGAATGTTTACTAAGACTAAAGCAAAGTGTCTTAAAATTCAACATTTCGTTACACGTGGAATGTGCATTTTGGTATCCATTTCTGTTTATAACTTTTAACAGGGAATTGGGACAAAGTGATTAGGACTTCTTTGAAGTGCCTAAAATTTCATCCTCCGTCTATAAAAGAGAATGTGTAACTCCCCAACAGCAGGCGTTAGGGAGGGTGAGGGAAGCTGTAAAACAAAACACTGAGAACTGCTAAGGTCAAAGTCTTGCAGAACCGCCTCTGCAGTGGCTCTCTCTCTCCCTCTCCTGGCCTGCATAGAGCTATGCAGTATAATAAAAAACAGCTCTCGTCCTGGCCACCAAACCACATCCTTCTGTGTTCCAACTAAAAAGACAGCAGCTTACTTTTTAGAATCCAGGGGTAGCTGAATGCTTAACACAGTTTACTATAGATTTACCCTGCTGGTTAAGTCTTACCTTTGCCACTTAACTAGTTATCTGATGAGGGGCCTCATGTCAGCCTCAGGTTCCTCCCTGGGACATTCAACTTACTCATTAAATTGAACATTTAAATCTTTCCAGGTCTCTGATCAGTTGCTGTTTGGAGATTTGTTATTTAGTAGAGTTTCTGTCAATGCATTCTTTACCATTACAGATTTTGTAACATTGTCTGCAGTATCTAGTCAGGAATGACCAGATTGTGGCATGAATACAGTACAAATTAAAATATAAGCAACACACTGCAAGATATGACAAATGTCTCCACCTCATAGCAGTCCTGGCTTAGCAGCCAACACATGCACCATGCCAAAAAAAAAAATCACTTACATATTAGAGAGCTCTTAAAACCTAGACATGTGGTTATCTTATTTCTTACTTACTTTCACCATTTTGCAACTGATATTCATTCCTTTATTTGCACCCACAATCATAATGGCGGATTTTAATTCCTATGTGATCCTGGGAGGCAGTGTGATTCTAGGGGCTGGGATTTGTTGCTGGAAATATCAGCTCTCTAAAGACAAAGAGAACTGAGAACTATCAAGAACAGCATTATTAATGCTCAAATATCAGTGGACTTGGTGAAAGGCGCTGCTCACAAAAATGTCTATGGGCATAGGACATGGGGTAAGCACTTGCTCAGAGAGTCTCAAAGGTTTTATGTCGGGAAGATGCAGTCTAAATAAATAGCTAACATACCAGGAAATCAGATTGGAATAGCACATTTAAGCAAACAACAACAAAAAAAAAATCCAGGATTGTTCAGAGTTTATGAAGACTTAAGTATGTAGCTACTGAATGTGGTATGTATTACATACAGTACAATATATTACCATGGTCTTAGTTGAGAAAAGTATTGAGAAATTAACTTAATTATTGTGTCTTATATATAACTAAATTCCAGTATTACCTACAGTTTAAAGGATAGATGTCTAATCTTACAGGATTTAGGAAATAAATCTTATAATCCAATTTTGTTCTTTATCAAGTTTTCAGAAAGTTAATGAATATGTATATGGCTATTTTCTCTCCTTGAAAAAAATATAACTTATATGAGGAAATACATCTAGAAACATCAAGTGATTAAAAGCATCGTAATAGGAAATGTCATAATATACTTTCTAATTAGCCCCATTACCTATTGATATGAAATTAAATACTATGAACCCCTCAAGTTGCATCATATTCTCTGGCTTTGCTAAAACATGTCCAAGTATGCACTGATTTCGTATTGATGAGAAAAAAATCATCGAAGGAATTTACATTCCTTTATACAATGAGATGACTTCAATTCCTTCCTTTCTATCTCTTTCCATTAGGAGTGATCCTTCTGAAGGAAACAAAGGTTAATTCCTTCCATTTCTTCAAGATTCATTTGACTTCCAATTCTTTTTCTTTCCTTTCTTCTTTTTGGACTTCCTCCCTTCCCTTCCTCCCTCCCTCCCTCTCTCCTTTCCTTCCTTCCTTCCTTCCTTCCTTCCTTCCTTCCTTCCTTCCTTCCTTCCTTCCTTCCTTCCCTCCTTCCTCTCTTTCTTTCTGTTTTTACTTTAATTCGTGTTCCTCCTCAAAAATCTGTTCCATCTCTTATTCTGCAATGAAAAACTGAAAGTGGAGCATATTGCATTCATACAACTCAGAGAGCTTCTTTAGTTTTTCTTGCTCCTGCCTGCATTGATTTAATACAAGAATAGGAGGCTTAACTAGTGTCCTGATTCAGAGAATTGTAACCATTCTCTGCTGGCTGGAAAAAGTGATCGTCTTAATTTAATGGATATTTATTTGTTTACTTCCTGATACATGAGTTCTCTGGATAGAAAATTAAAGCCTGTTTTCATTAGTGGGATACTTCTGTTTTTGTCTTTTGTTTTTCCTTAAAATGATAAATTTTCTTTCCTTTTGGAAGCTTATCTTAGAAACACAGGGATGATAGTGTCTCATAAATCACAATAAGTATATGAAAGAATGGCTTTGGCACTGACTTATAGCTCGAAAGCCATTGAAGAATGGAGTCCTAGAGAATCAGGAAGTACCATGGGGGCTGTAATCACACTTGCATGCTGCAGCCAGAATGCATCCAAAGAGAGATCAACTATGATTGCTGAGGATGAAAGATTTGGTTTCTTAAGGAGCTAACTACATACATCTTGTCCTCAAAATCAAAAAACATTTTCAGAAGATCCAACATCCATTTTTCCTAAATGGATAATCGTTAATAATGCTACATCCTATGACCAAGTGTTTTCAAATATGACAAGGCACAGATAAAGATCTGTGATATTCTTGTACTTTTGAAACATGTTTCATTTCATATTTAATTGGAACGTCATAAAAAATACGACTAGATTTGATTCCATCACATAAACCCAAGTGTGCTCTGATTTGATATTATCTTAGAGATTTTTAAAAGCTCTTACATTACGATTGTCAACGGAAGAATGTTTGTGTGTGGGACAACATTGTTGCTTTCTTATGCAGTGCTAAGGTCACAATTTCAGATGTACCATGTACAGGATCCTTGGCTGATGGAAGGATCACCTCATAGGCACTTTGACTCCATACTTTGCCATATAAGGCAGGGTTCTTTAGATGAAGATTTCCAACCCGCCATGTGGACCAGTCTGAGCCCAGTTAACAAGGAGAAGGTGCCTAGATAGCTATCACATTGCCTAGAGGTGACAGGGACATGCATTTCTCAAAAGCAAGTCATCTTTTCTGAAGCTGAAAGCTTAGTTCACAGCAAAGAGTTCACACAAAACCCACTCACATTCCCCTTAGTTCAAGATCAGTATGCAAAAAGTCTCGACCAACAGTTACAGAAATGACAGGATACATAAGTATATATATAATATATTATATTAATTTATTACAAAGGAACTCACAAATTCTGAATTAAATGCTGTATATAAATAAACATGGTGATAGTCATAGCCACTGAAATACTTGAGTGCCTGATTTTCTGCACTGAGATCACAGTAAATGTTGTATGAAAGCTTATTAAACAAAATTGAAGAGGGAATTAACTTGAATTGCAAAAAAAATTTTTTCAGATGAAATAAAACAGCTGTCAAATAGATGTGTCCAAGACAACTGGGTTGTCAGCTGTCTTTAAGTTTCTAGAAACAAGCAGAGGCTAAAACTTTTTTTTTATGGTGTAGTTTTGGAATGGGGGATCCAATTTCCATGGAGATTTTATTTTAAAGGCACACTCTTTAAATATTTGTAAAGATTTGTGTACTACCCTCTAAATTGCACTTTGGCAAATTAGGGGAAAACTGGAAAACAGAATCAGCAATGATTGGACACGAAAAGAGTGAGCACGGACCCACAGGTGGCACCCACTCTTGGCAACTGGAATTGTATGCTACGGACCATGTCATTAAGCAGGATCCCAGCTTCTAAAACACACCGGTTCACTGAGTAATGCCGTTCCTTTCAATGAAAGATAGAACTCTTCACAAATTCCTTGAGTTCTTTACTGTTGAAAGATATCTCAGTGACCAAACGATTCACCTGTTTAGTTACCTTAATAGCAGACAGATCGATTTTTTCTTCTTTAGGTTTGGCTGGGGCAGGGGCCGGGGCCGGGGCCGGGGCTGGGGCAGGAGCAGCAGCAGCGGCGGGCTTCTTCACATCTTTCTTTGGTGCCATTTTGATTGAAAGGATGGGTTAACAACAGAAGGCTATCCTCCAGAAGAACCTGTCCAAGTGACCCTTGGAAGAGCAGTGGTGGCTCGCTTGACCTGCAGCCCTGCGACTGGAGGGTGGACCCAGAGTGTTGAATGGTATAAGGGCACTCATATATACTTCACTTAGTACCTAAGAGAACCTTGACACACGCGGCTGGATTGGACGGTTCACTTTACCAGGGGGGAGGCATTCCCGCTCAGGCTATAAATGGAATCTAAAGGGTCAGGGCTTCCTCAAGTTTTTTGAATGCCTCTTGCTCCCCCCACCCCACCTCCATCTATAAAGGAAAAAGAAGCATGACAAAGCCAGCCGTGGTTGGTTTGGTGACAGCAGATGGACATACCTTTTTCTTGGTAGAATTACAGTTCTGTTGAAGCTGTAAATCTTTTTTTTTTTCTTTCTCCCATCTTAAGAAACTTTACCGGATTCAGTTTCAACTTGGAATTTTGGCAGAGACCGTCACCAACTTTCATCCAGCTTCTTCACGGTTTATGCCCCTCCCTCCTTGGTCATGGTTTGCAAGAAAATGTTGGTCAGCAAAGAGGTCACTGGTAGAGTTTAAAAATAAAAAGCAGACGTATAAGGAAAGTCCATCAAGTCTTAAAGTGTTTTCCTTTCTAGGGAGTACAGTCTGTCTCTCTGTCTCTCTGTCTCTCTCTCTCTGTGCTTTTACCCTGAAGAAAAATAATTTTAAAATTATTTCCTATAACTTGTCTTTTCTGTACAATTTAACAAAGAATAATAAATAGTAAATTAGTTTTCAGTCAAAGTATGAATTTATCCATGTTGTTTTCTAAATGACATAAAATAGAATTATCACCTGAATATTATATTTAAGCTAGAGGGACAAATAAATTTTTAGGGAAATAAATAAAGAAAAGGACTGCAATTATCAATACTATGCATGCTTTGCTGGCAACTTGATATTTGCTTTTTCTTATCTTTGTCCTTGGCTTCCAGTTTTCAAGGTTAGACTCAAGTAATATATGAAAACCAAAACTGGGTATAATGGTTAATATCTTTAATCCAAGTTACCCTGGAGGTAGAGACAGGCAGATCTTAGTGAGTTCAAGGCCAATCTGGCCTATACAGTGAGTTCCAGGCTAGCCTGAGCTACATAGTGAGGAAACAAACAAAAAAAGAAATTTATGAAAATGAGTGGATATAACTCTCTAAGTGACAAATTCTATCAGAGGGGATATTACAGTTATATTATTACCCAGTGTAATTCTCACTTTCATTGTTGAACTTATCTGACATTTAAAGAGTATCTAAATACTATTATTGTGTGTGTATGTATGTGTGTGTGTGTGCATATGTACCACACATACAGTTGTGGGCACAGCTTGCATGTGGATGTCTGAGGACTACTTTGTGAAGTTGGCATTCTTCTTCCACGTTCATGTGGGTTCTGGGTGTGGAACTCAGGCCAGCAGGCTTGCACAAATAAAAACACTATCTACTGAACAATCTCCCAGGTCCTCTAAGTTGTTATCAGTAAAATAAACAGAAGTTAGTTGGGAGTTTTAGGTGAACTTATTTATATACCATACATGAATACATTACATATGTGTGTGTGTGTGTGTGTGTATAAATATGTATGTGTATATGCATTCTAATTATTACACACAGTTGTGGTTAAAGACAGTAATTTGTTCTGGTCTGATAAAATCTTTCCCATACTTTGTAACTAACAGAGATTAAGACTCTCATAATATTAGGCTGGGTAGTGGTGGTGCACACTTTTAAACCCAGCACTCAGGAGGCAGAAGCAGGTGGATCTCTGTTCAAGGCTAGCCTGAAACAGAGTGAGTTCCATGACAGCTAGGGCTACATATAGAGAAAACCTGTCTCCAAAATCCAAAAACCAAACCAAACCAAACCAAAATACCCTCTCATAGTATCAATAATTCACCGTTAACAACTGATCTTTGAGTAATTAGTCTCTGTAACTCCTGTACTGGATCGATTTTCTGAATTATAGTGTGCACATACATTTAGGAAAAGCTTTTTTTTTCAGTGCTAGAAATGTTTGTGATTTTGGGAAAACCCTCTACCAATGAACTACATTGCCAACTCAGGACAAACATTTTAAAAATCTTTTGAAATTAAATTATTTTAAAACTGATACAACAAACAAAAACAATGCATCTGAATGAGGTGCTAAGTATTGTTTCCATACGTGTCTACACTGTAATGGGTTAAATGCATCTATTTCTTAAATGTGCATCACTGCCTCATGTAGATAATATTCAAAGTCTTCTTTTTAGTTTTTAGAGTTCTGAACACACCATCACTTTCTGTGGTTGTCCTACAGTGTACCCACACACTAGAGCTATGACCCCTCTGTGTGCTGATGGTAACCTTCTATACTCAACTTTAATCAGAACTTCTCTCTCTGTCTCTCTCTCTCTCTCTCTCTCTCTCTCTCTCTCTGTGTGTGTGTGTGTGTGTGTGTGTGTGTGTGTGTGTGTGTTTTGAGACAAGGCCTTTATTGCAGAATATTTGATCCCATTGTGAACTATAAAAACTTGTTTCTAATTGTGGAATGGCTCAGCCTTTAATCTTAGAGCTTTCTGTTTACAGTAAATAAGTTCTTGTGATGTGGATATGCCTTAGCACACACCTTTAATCCAAGAGCTTTCTGTACACAAGATTAAATAATGTTAACTGTAGGTCAAGAGGCAGAGCAAGAAACCAGCTGACAGGGATTAAACAGAAGGTGAGGTTTGGGGGACACTGAGCTCCAGGGCATTTAAGACAGTGTGGAGGAGAAGAAGAAGGAGCTTTTTAGCTTTGAGGACTTTTGACTTCTCAGCTGGGTGCTTTCTCTGCCTCTCTGAACTAGCAGGCTTTCCTCCAGCAGCTGGCTCCTGAGTCTTCACTGGTAAAATCAAATGACTGGGGTATTTTAGTTTATATAAAACAACAGGCCTTGCCATGTGGCCTGCCATGGCATTGAAGTTACAGTGACCCACTTGCTCAGATTGCCAAGTGTTGGGATGATAATCATATATAACTGCACTTAGCTCATATCTATATATTTTGGGGTTTTTAGTATATAATTTATTTTGATTTTATGGTCACTGGGGTTTTGCCTGCATGTATGTCTGTGTGAGAGTTTCATAAGCCCCAGAACTGGAGTTATTGCCAGATTTGAGCTGCCATGTGGGTGCTGGGAATTGAACCTGGGTTCTTGGAAGAGCAGCCAGGGTTCTTAACCCCTGAGCCATCTCTTCAGCCCTAAGACTAGTATATTCTGTATTCATATTTGAGACTACTTAGTGCCTGTCTTTCTGGATTAAGGACAATATATTTACAGCTCTCTCCTGGATGTGTGCTCCTTACCACAGACTCTTGTATCACCTAAATTTAGATATTGATACTCTTTTCTTACATATAAGGCAGTCACAAGGATCTGAGTATTTTTAAAACTAAGTATATAGCTTCTAAATAATTAGGATATAATTAAAATAATGCTGTTTATACTAGAATCACCATTTTTCTAAATAGTGTAGGACTGTCCACTGGTTTCTTTTCCTTTGTGATTTTCTTCTGTGAATATGCTCTTGTTATCTATTTACAACTACTATTACTTTGCATAGAGAAACACTTAAAAATTTGAAAGGGTTGGTGGACAATGGAGCTTTTCCTTTTCTAAGAAAAAAAATAGATTCTTTTTATATCCAAATGAAACCCAGAAACAACACATATATAATAATGTTTCTTTAACCCATCCAAATTGTTTGACATTAGTAATGGCAACAAATAATGACAATTTCTGTAGTAAAACCTTGAATTCTCAAAATTGGAAATGGAGAGACCGTATTTTCATACTAAACAACTGGCTTGTGATTGCTATATATTCAAGTCCTTCTGTGTTGCCAAATATACACATCACAGATTTGTGGATTCATGGAGTATAATGTGTTGGTGTGAGTTTTACTCCTTGAAGTCACAGATAAGGAGTCCCTCTTATGAAGCGAGACATATCTATCAGCATTTCTTCACTATTTTATTAGGTTTGACCAGGTAGCCAAGGTATTACTTGACTACCCCAACCCTTTAACCCAGCTTAATTCAGAGAAAAATATGAATCAGACCCAAACTGAGGGGTAGTCTACAAATATCTGACAAGAACGTCATTAAATTGTCCATGTAAAATTTGAATTGTAAATGTAAAAGTAAGAGAAGTCTGAGAAACCGTCAGCCCAGTGGGACAAAAGGATATGGGATGTATACATCTGATGCAGCTTAGTCGGGAGGCGGGGATAGAGCTGAAAATGATTCTACCAATACTGGCTTGTTGACAGTAACATGTGTAATGCATGTGCTTTACTGATAACCTCTTACGGGACCAGCGACATTGTTCAGCAGTTAATATTTGCCATGCGAGTCTGCTGACTCATGTTCTATACCCAGAATCCTTGTTAAAGTGGAAAAAGAGACCAAACTCCACAAAGTTGTCCTCTGACATCCACATGCAAGCTGTGCACCCTACACACACACACACACACACACACACACACACACACACACACACACA
>CAJQZJ010014103.1:2245533-2291078 GCA_907164525.1 Lophiomys imhausi | reverse complement strand
ACACACACACACACACACACACACACACACACACACACACACACACACAGAGTAATACATTATAGTAACACAAGGCACAGCAGGACCATGATGAAGTCAAGTTGACATTTGTGCTCAAAACCGCCAAGGGAACCTACTAGTAAAAGTTATTCTGAGTGGAGAAAAGAATAAGATACATAGGAATTCCCTAAAGTTTATCCTTAACTCTTTTATTAATTTATCCCCAAGTAAAATGTTTAATTGTATATTTTTAAAGTAAAACAAATATGGAACAATTCAGCCTGAAAGTTAACTAAAAGAAAGGGCTGGAGAGATAGCTCATAGGTTAACAGCACTGGTTGCTCTTCCAAAGGACCCAGGTTTAAATCCCAGCACCCACATGGCAGTTCAGGTTGCCAGGCGTGGTGGCACACACCTTTAATACACAGAGAAACCCTGTCTCAAAAAAAAAAAAAAAGAGGAAGTAAGAAAGAAAAAAAGAACATAATTCCATCCCTACTTGGTAACTTTTCTTTGTGTATTTGCTTAGGTATAATATACATTTTAAAAATAGTTCCATTGGACCAATGCCTATGTTTGTCATTTAGGTATCATTAGTCACACACAGAAATCACTTATGAAAAAATAATTTAGAGTCCTGTAGGAATTATAATGCTGATTTAACTTAATATGGTAATCAGAATTAGAATGGAATTTCTCTATTGGCCCACATATAGAGCCATGTGACACCAGCTTGTGAGGGGAAAGGGCAACAGCTGAGGATTTATGCTCTCGGTGGCAGCTGATGACTGTCCAAATCTTCCAAGTGTTCCTTATGTGCAACTGTACCATTTGCTATGGAATTTTTTTTAGGTGATTACCAAAGCTCAGGGGAATGACAGGAGATGGCAAAGACACTGTGGCTTATCACATGGTTAATATCTGTCACATGCTAATCCATTTCTTGTTTGATTCAAACAGAATACTTGTCTTCTTTTTGAAACTCTAGAGCTTAGGAGCTGAAGCAACAACCAGCATTTTCTTTTATTTCCCTGGCTTATATGATAGCTTTGAGTACACAGCCAAGGACCAAGCAACAGCTGTAACTTATCTCAAACATACTGCTCACTTATTTTAAGCCTGACATATATTACAGTGTGCACCACTAATGTGGTGTTATAATCAGGTAGTAGTGGGCAAATCAATTGGAGTCCATTTCCTTTCTCTTGGAAAACTAACAGGAGCATGGGAGAAAGGATAAAAATGGGGTTCTGGTAACACAGAGTTAGAAAGATGGACTTCTTGTCATTAACAAAGGCAACTTTGAACCCACCAAAGCGGGCTTAGACAGCAATCAGTTCCAGCTACCAGCCATGATGGCAGATCATGCTGGTCAGGAGGAGTCTTTGTGACATCAGGGGAGCACGTGTGGCGGCTCAAGCAGTGGAAAGCCATTGCCAAGCAGATGGAGGAGGTGGTGGCCACATGTGTGAAACTAAAGATGCGGCTGTGCCATGTCATCTATGAGGCAGTGTTCCTACAGATCCCAAACCAGGTTAGGGGACAAGCCTCTAGGTGTGGACAGTATGTCAGTATAGCTTTTAGAGTATGTAACAATGGATTATTAGTCCTGTTTCATCCCAAAGGATGTAAAGTGCCATGCATAGGGCTCAGCTTTGGAGTGGAGGTGGTCTTCTCTATTGTTGAGTAAAGATTAGAGGCTTTGGAGCAGTGCTTCTCATCCTAGGGGTAGAGGCCCCTTTGAGGGTTGAATGACCCTTTCACATGGGTTGCTTATCAGATATCCTGCATATCAGATATTTACATTATGATTCACAACAGTAGCACAATTACAGTTATGAAGTAGCACTGAAAATAATTTTATGGTTGGAGGTCACCACTACATGAGGAACTGTATTAAAGGGTCACAGTATTAGGACAGGTGAGAACAACTGCTTTGGAAGAAAGAGTATGGATCACAGAGACTCATTTGTGTGGTAGAAGTTAGGCCTCTTTAGTGAATAAGTATGCAGTTCAACTTGGCATCTGGCAGCACATGAGGAGCTTGGCGTCCCTTTAACTTGCTGAAATGGACAGAGCCCAGTGGAAGACATAGTTCTGTGAGAAACACCAAATGCCTGTTGAAGGGTTGTGACTAACTGCACAAGTCCCAGATGACGTAGGTTGCCTCGAGAAGCCACAGGAACTACTGAACATTGTGAGAGATCTTGTGGGCCTTTGAGACCACCATGGATCGTGAGATGATGCAATTCATAAACCAGAGAGCTCCACATGACCTCTGTCTTCCTCTTGCCCTCACAGACTGAGAAATCAACTCATGCTGGAGAAGTGTACAGCAAGGTATGCCATTCGTCAGCACTTGCACTGCAATATAGCCTGAGGCATATCCTATAAGCCGGCCTAAGAAGGCTGGCAGAAAAGGCATGATATAGAACCTGCTGAGTTCTGGACATTAAAGTCATCCATCTATAAGGGCTCAAGAGTGCTGGAAGAGTGAGCGGGGTGAGAGGAGTTCAGAGGCCTCAGGACGTGAAGTATGCATGGTTTGAGGAGACTGTAGAAATGAGTCTCAACTGATGGAGGAAGCTGAATTCAAGTTTAGCAGTTAAAATAGACTGGTCTCATAAACCGGCCACAATTTAGTGGTTGAAATAAACTGGGCATACAAACTGGTAAAGTTAGGCCCAAAAGACCCTAAACTTGAAGGGGACTGCCTGCTGGGACTGCTGTATCCAGATTACCAAAATTCAAGTTATCCTGCACGAACCTACGCTAAGAATATTAATATCCTTTTAAGAAAGTTAAAATAGTATTGGTTAGGTGTCCTTAGATATTAAGTGTTTATACATATTAGGTTTTAGGCATTAAGTATAAGGTTATAGGATATAGGTGTTTTATATATTTGTTAAGTACTAATAAATATGTGTTTTAAAGAAATTTTTTCTGTTACACAGGTGTTTCTGGCATCTGCACAGAATAAGCTGCAGTAGGAGAGACTGAAACTTCTCTCAGAGCTGTGGGATGCTGGGATCAATGCTGAGCTTCTCTCCAAGAAGAACCCCAAATAACTGAACCAGCTGTAGCACTTTGAGGAAACAGGCATCCCGCTAGTGGCCTCTGTTTACAAGCAGGAGCTAAAGGATGGTGTACTGAAGCTCACTCAGTTCAAAGACTAGAAGGGAAGGGGCACATATGCAAAGAGAAGACCTTTTGGAGGAGGTGGGAAGGATGACATGTCCCTCTGAATATGCTGACCTGAGTGAACTAACAGAGGAAACAGGACAGGAATTGGTTGGGCTAAAACAAAACTGCTTAAGTACTTAAAGGGTTTGCATATCCCTGTTCTAGCAGAAGACTGGGGGATGGACAGAACAAGGTTTTTTTGTTTTGTTTTGCTATTATTATCTTGTTATTGGCAATCACTGGCTAATAATAATAATAATAGTAATGGCCAGATACTACACTTTCTTTTTGGTTGCAGCAGTGGGTAATCAAGTCTCTGTCTCCTCAGCTTCTGGGACAGACCTCTAATGTCCTCATTGTGGAGCCACACACAAGAGACAGAACAGATAGGTTCCCTACAGCCTATCACCAAAAGTCTCATAATTGGGTTGACAATCAGAGGAGGAAAGGGATTATAAGTGAAAGGTGAGGAGAGGAGTTTAGACAAAAGAAGAAAGAAATGTATACTACTACTTATAGGGAGTTATGTCCAATAAATGTGGTTGGTATCAGCACATACAAAGCAAAGTAGAAAAATAGCTTTAAAATGGTAGGATAAGATGGCAAATTGAAGTGGCTGTACCAGGTGTCATTTCTGAAGGCTGGGTGAGGGATGGAGGGACACACACACACACACACACACACACACACACACACACACACACACGCGGGGGGAGGTGTCTTGAATACTCATCTTGGCTGGTTTTGTTGGGTGTGCATCCTCAGATTAAAGTAGGAATCCCAACAACCCAGCAGACTAAAAGGCTAGTACGTGACAGCAATTTTTAAAAAATAATTTTGAGAGCACAAAGTGAATAAAGCAAAATCCTGTGAGGAAAGAGGTGTTGGGAGGTGATTTCCACCTGTAATGAAAACAGGTGAAGAGGAGGGACACTGACCAGCTCAGTATTAGAAATTCATTTTTTTTCTTTTCTCAATGATTCACCTAGGAACCCAGACTTGTGTGCCTTTAAACTCATGGGAATACTTCCTCAAAGCACAGATATTTATTTTGTATCTTCCTCAAGATTCATTTGTTTTCTTTTCTCAATGATTCACCTAGGAACCCAGACTTGTGTGCATTTAAATTCATGGGAATACTTCCTCAAAGCACAGATATTTATTTTGTATCTTCCTCAAGAATGGTATTATTAAAGGAGTAAAGTCAAGTCTTCTTGAAACCGAACTGTTGTTACTACATACATTCTGGGAACAAAGGTGTTGTTGGCTAACAAAATACTCAGTTTAGTGGTTTGAATGAGAAATGCCCAATCTCCGTTGTACCCCTCTCAGTGCCTTGAATATTAGAACACTTGGTCTAGTTTATTTCTTTGTCTGATCTGTCTGAAAATCACAACTCCCCACTTGGATGAAATCTACATGGAAATCCCATCTTTTTTTATTGACTTTTCCCCTAAAAATAGAGTAGAGTTCATGATTATGAACATCCTAAGCATTACTGGACAAAAACTGTTAAGCCACACACTATTACATTCTCAATTTGTCTCCTTGTGAATCAGATCACATTTGCGATTGATCCAGATAATGATTATGTAGTTCACGCAACCCAAATTCAAAGCCACAGCAGGTGCGGAAGGGTTGAACTGTTCCACATTAGAATATTGGCTAGAGAGGGCTGGCTTGCTACTAACTAGTGGTATGATTGTTTTTACCTGGCAATTGTTTTTAGCTTCAAGGAGGCTTAAATATAAAGCTAGATAAACAGAGAGGGTACGATCCAATGTCTGCTTTTTACTGAAAATTTCTATGCAGCTGTTTGCTTTTAAAAAGTAGTTTCATTATTGACAGCCACCCAATGAAAGTTAATGTACACTATCTCCTCTCTTCTAATCCTATAGCAACTCCCCCAGGTAGGTATCAAACCCACCTTATAAACCAAAAGACTCAAGAGATGCAAAACCGTGCATTATCTACATGCAGGAAAAGAGTCAAAATCAGAAATAGAACCAAATTTCAATGCAATCTAAACACTAAACCCTTAATTACTGCTTTCTATTGGCCAAATGAAGAATAATTACGTGTGAAAAATTATGAGTATGATGTGTTATTTATTCACTTATAGTAGAATAGAATAACATGTTATTAGGATGGTAAGGATGCTCAGTGTGTAAAAGCACTCCCCGCCAAGGCTGATAACCCAAGAGTTGGATCCTGGACTCCATATGACGGACAGAGAGAAGCCACCAACAATTTGTTCTCTGACCTTTATGTGGGCGTGCACCCACATATACCATACAAATAAATTTATAAAAGCATAACATGTCAGCTCACACCTGACTAATAGGTTATCTTTTAGAGAAAATGGGGCTCAGGGAAGAAGAAGGACTCCTGGAGTACTCTTGAGTGTGAACAGCAGAGATCGTGGGTATATTGGGAACCAGGATCCGGAAGAGCACACAATGACCAAGTGCGACAGGCACTGACCATCTAGAGAAAAACTCACACATATGAGCAGTCACTCACATGAAACTTAGAAAACTCCAAATGATGGCCATCAAGGTTGGGCTTCCTCCATCCTCCACCTCCGCCAAAGCTCTCTGTGGCTCTCCCACTTTGTTGGTCATGCTTCCTTTCCCACTCAGGTATGTCGCTGCTCTATTCCTTGCCTGGGATACTTTCCTGTGCACCCTTGGTGCTATCTTAGATCATTTATATTTTAATCTACATGTGACATCTTTGGAAAGTTTTTTGCTTTAATTTAAGCTTTCTCCCAATGTGTCATTATATAGCACAGGAATTATACTTTTTTTCTTATGGTCCTATTAATTTCAGTGTTTTATCTATTTGTTTCCTAAAACATTTAGGAAATGGGTTCTATGGTACCTGGGACTCATCTATCAAGTTCCGTGTGGGATCGCCAATTCCCAACACATAAGGACTTCAAAGCAACTATGTTTTTTTTTTCCTTCCATGACATAGATAAAGGAATGTAACAGGTTTTGGCATTATTATAATTACATCGTTTGCGACAAGTGTCACTTTTCAGCATTCAGAAGAATTGGAACAGCTAGCCCAGAAGACAGTTAATGGGTTTATAATCATATAATCAACTATTAGAACTCACTCTAAAAATGAGGGGCTTCAGCATTATTTACAGAAGGTAAAACTGATTTACCTCCCAGAAAGAGAAAAGGGGGCTTGAAAGTAACTCCAGTTACACAGTCTCTATATTACTATAAAGAGAATAGTAATAAACTACTCTCAACAGAGACCAACAGTGGTGAGTTCAAAGGGTGTTCAGTTAAAAATAACATATACTAACTGGGGAGTGAAGCTCTTTCAAAAGTGTTTCGGAATGTTCTCAACTATTTCTGCGTTAGCATAGGTGGGTGCTTAAATGCTTACTTGATAAAGGACAGGGATGGGGTAATGCAGGTTCTTTTTTGTTTTGTTTTGTTTTTGTTTTTAACATTTGTATGCCTTTCATCATTAAGTTTTTAAGCAATGTTGTTTCTTTTACACTCAATAAATTCAATCCCTGGGTATATAGGAGAAGGGTGTTATTTTTCTCCTTTTGCTCTTACGGTTACCTTGTTATGGGTCATGCCACATGCAGGGCATGGATCCCATCCGCCTGAGACCTGTGCTCAGGAATGTTGTCTTGTGAAGGAGAGAGTAAGCTCTGTGGAAATGGAGTCAGCCTGACTCTTGGCATGGTTAGCTGCTGCTTTTCTTGGAGGAGGGGTGTAATGTTTCTTAAGGAAGGACATTTATAGTGATTAAAATTCCTCAGAGCTCGCTTCATTGTGTAATTCTGGTACTGTAGTATGTAATTCTGGCAAGAAGAGAGTAAGAAAGGGACAGAAAATCCCAGATGCTGGCATGGAAGGGCATGTAGTACAGATACCATCTCCAGACAGGGGGTTCTGCCAGTGGAAGAGGGGCTTCTGATTAGTGAGACTCTTGGTCAGTAGTCCTTGCTTGTCTTGTCCTCCTGAAGAGAGAGGAGAGCACAGATTCCAGGGATGATGCTACTCATGGGCTTGCGTCATCCTACAGTCCTTAGGCAAGTTCCAAGAATCAACTGGGAAATGGAACTTTTGAAAGTGAGATTGTTTTTCTGAAAATAAATTGAAAAGTGTCTTCCAGGACAAAAAGATGAAGGCATACTAAACAAGCATCTACTTTACAAGCCAGCAATTCCATTTTTAGGTGTATGTATGCTCTATGAAATATAATGTATTCATATAAATGTATATACACATCTGAGGCAACATTATTCATTGTAGTGTATGACTGTAGCCCATCAAAATGTCCACTTACAGTAGTATGTATGGATATAACATGTCATATTCATACAGTGGAATACTGTATGGCATAGGAAATGGACAAATGACAGCCAGGGGAGATAAAGTAGGTCAGTCTCACATAGTTTTGAATTAAAAATTCATGAAACCCAGCAACATATCCTGAATGATTCTATTTGCATACAATTCAAAACCAATTGAAAATAACTGATGATCTTGGAAGATAGGAAGATGAAGTCCTCGGGAGAGAAGGGTGGGCATGCAAGTTAGGGTTAGGATATGAAAGTAGTTGTAGAAACTAGCGATAATCCACTTGGTGATAATTCATCAGCCTTTATGGCTGAGAATTTTGAATATTTCCCAAATGTATGGTAAAGTTTAATAAAACATTCAGTAAGTTTAAGAGGCAATGCTGTCTTCAGAAATAAACAGGACACTGGATGATATCAGTAGGGATCCATGGAGACCCCGTTTTCCACCTTGTGTTTGGGGGTGTGCATAGAGCATGAGTGTGACTCTCTCCATTTGGAGAACAAGCGCAGGTGTAGGAACAGGAGTAGCATGCCACTGAGGGTGCGTTTGATTTTTCTTGTTGTCATGAGCATTTTCTAAATCTGGCCCACTAAAGTATCCATCCATGTCTCTCCCCATGTCTTCAGAAGTCCCTACTATGGCGCATTGGGCATTTTGTGGAAACTGGTGGCGTCAGTCCTTGTGTTGTTGGAGGGAATGGCACAGAGCGTGCCAATATGACTGTAAACCTGGCACCTGGATTCAAAACACCTTTTACCGTGAATTAGCTTGAGGTCTAGCTCTTCAGCTGGCCTTGTACATTTCTTGTTTTTAAATTAAATAACCCTTAGGCTTTTCTGACAGGAAGTTGAGACACTGAAGGCCGGGAAGAAGGCAAAATGGAATGGGGCAATGTCCTTTTCTCCCCTGTTAATGAGACAGTTGTAGATTGATTCTTGTCAAGTGAGATTCTTTACAGAGTGAAAAGACATGCTACCTTGCAGGTGAGTCCCCTGGAAATGCTTTATTCATGCTATAGTCTTTCAAATGAACAGACAGAGCCTCTTCCAAGGTGTGTCTTCGGACATATCCCAGGGATGTACTGAGATTCTCCCTGGTGCCCCTTGCCTGTAAGGACTTTCATAGCTTTACTGCCCTTCAACCTGTCTCCACTTGCAAGGTGCGTTTCCACCCTTCCTGGGATGTGTGAAGGAGGAATCGGATTGCTTGATGTTTGTTGAAATGGACTATGTATCTCCCAAGTTCCACTTCAATAATCTAGAGAAAGCAATGCTGAATTTGGAATTGGAAAGGGCAATACAACACAGCTAAATAAATAGCAGGCAGTCCCCCAGCATCTGCTGCTCTGCAGTGTTACAATGTAATTTCTAGGCCTTACATTTATTTTCTCTCTTTTCTTAAGCAAATAGAATCTGAAAGGGCTTACACAGGAACAGAATTTAAAATTTGAAGTCTCAGGAAATGGGGCCTCCGAAATTCTAAAACTGTGATGTAACCCCCTGAGAAGCAGAAACTTTTCAATTAACCTCAGTCCAATCATTGTTCAGCTCTATATGCCTTTGGTTTTCCTGCAAGTTTCGTCTTCTGAGAGGCATGTCTGTTCTTGCACATTTCTTCCATTTGAGGGCTCAGCTCTGCCATCGCCCATGTGTGGAAACTATCTCCAGGGTCGTGGGTCTAAAAAGCCAAGATGAACTAGCTATGGAAGAAGACTTTTCAGGGCCTGGGGAATGAAGAGACATGGGTCCACAGTGATCAGTTCCCGTGTTTGATTTGACTTCATTTTCCCCTCACATTGGAATGTCCCTCTTTTTTTCTTTTTTTCTTGTTTTCGTTTTTTACATGAAGAAGACAGAAACTACATGGAGCAAATCTTTTTGTATGAGTGAACTTATTTTCATCATGTTTCTTCCCATGAGCTTCTCTGCTAGTGTAATTTTTTTTTTCGAGAGAGAATTAAGGAGTAAACCAAAGGACTGTTCTTTTTTCTCTCATGAAACTGAGAGCTGACTTTGTGCTGTGACTTACATAAACAATCGCCAGCCTTCAGAAATGCACATTAATTTTAATAGGGAAGAATTTAACCATGCTATTAACTTTTACCTTTCGTAAGGTGCAGCCCATCAGCCTTGAAGCCCACTTAACACCAACCAGATCATTCTTCTGATTTCACCCATCAACAGTTTTATCCCTTCTTCTCTGACTTTAAAAAAAAGTGCATTTGGTTAGATTTATTCTAATCATTAACTTTAATGTCTAATACACAGAATGGGCATTTTTCAACTCTGTGTCCACTTTTCAAAATTCATTAGAAAAACTGCCTTATAAAGGCATCCTGGTAGACTTGATTACTGCCACGGAATTTACAATTTTGTGTATTTGTAAAATGATCTTGGAATTTAAAGGAGAGCTATAACCAAACAATATGTACCCAAATTATCTTCCCTTAAAAGCCTCAAAATCCCAAACTTCTGGGCTCCAAGAAGGTCAGGGAAGCACAGAGCAGTATTTGGTAGCATGAGAATGCTACTTATGACTTGGTGGCTTGTGTTAGCTTACAGGCATAAGCTATGTCCCTGCCCCAGAGACATAGCAACATCTACATCATCACACGCCTCTGCTGCTACCAGATGTGGGCCGGATATAAGAACCCGGCTATGTCAGCATTTCTCTCTCTCTCTCTGTCCTCGGCACCCCCTTTTCTCTCCCTCTCTCTGTTCTCTGATCTCTGTCTTTTGGTCCTTCTCTGCCCTCATAGCTCCGCCCCTGTCTGTCTGTCTGCTTATCTACATGTCCTCATCAGCCACTACCTCTCCTCTAAGCTGTAACCCCTCTCCCTTCCCCTTCAATAAACCTCCTTTATACCAGACTTGCTGCATGACATAATTCCTCAAGGGGGTAAACCTTGGCATGGCCCACCACGGTGTACCACCCTGATGCCACCTTATCATATATATTATAACAGGCTTTTCCAAAGAGAATTTTCATATCACTTAAAAAATTAAAGTTAGGAATTTTCACCCACTACTTTGGGGAAGATAGTTTTATGGTATAAATGTTTTATAGATCAACTTTACAATATGTAGTAGAGGTGAAATTGTATTTCGTAGTCTATCAATCCAGCTCAAGTATATGAATCAGGGAAGCTCAACAAGGGGAGCATGGAAATATGCAGTGCAGAAGGTGGTGAAAGAATTGGATGTAATCAAAGTAAATACACAGTGGATAACATAAACCACTGAAAATGTGAACTGTTGATAAGACTAATTCAATGTAATAAACTTAAGGAGCAGAAATGAATAAAATAGCATAGCTGAGACTCACATTTTCCATTGAAAGAGTAAAGATCAAGTAGCAGAAGTATATTTGTGTATACATTTGAATATATTACACATCACTATATTATCTAGTATTAATGTTTCTTTCACAAGCATGTCTAACCAGTGGCCTGAGGGCCTTGCATATACTTCAGGATTGCTATGAATACAGCCAAACCCAAAGTCATCAACTTGCTTAACATATTATGAATTTTTCTGTTTTGGTTTTAGATGACACTGCTGTATCACAACACCAAGAGGTTGGGCAAGTCTGGGTCTATAATAGCATTAATAAAAACAATAAGTCCTAAATTCAAGATAGTTTCTTTGTATGAGAAATGAGGGAGAGAAGAAGAAGAAGAAGAAGAAGAAGAAGAAGAAGAAGAAGAAGGAGAGAGAGAATTATTAAAAGAGGTCTAACATGGTAACTAGAAGAGTTTTTGTTTGTTTGTTTGAAACAGGGTCTCATTGTGTAGACCTGGATGTCCTGGAACTCAGTATGTTTATCAGGGTGTCCTTGAACTCACAAAGATCCATTTGCCTGTCCCTCTGAGAAGGCTGGAATTAAAAGTTAACAGTTTCATTATAGTTATAATATTTTATTTCTTGCTTTAGACATGTATATGTGCATGCATATGTGTATGTACTTTTTAATAATTTGAAAATATCAATGGAGTGCTGACATCTGAAATTACAATGCAGTTGGTTACTTGCTTGTTAAAGATATAAGGTTATAAAAGTGTTCAACCTATGTACACCAATTTTGTGTAGTATTTGTTTTACTGGAGTTTTCATAGCTTTCATATACACTTTACTGCTTCCAACACTGATCTTATTCTTTTGGATACAATTATTTTGTGGAAAGCCACATGTTCACCTTCCCTCACTTTTCTCATTCATTCCATCAGAAAATTTTGGGCCTGCTATATTGCTTGGCTATGATGTTTGACTTAGGTATAAAAAGGTACTCTTTTGGTTTGTCTTTTTGGATTGCTAATGGGAGGAAAAGCTGCGGGGACACAGAGAGGCAAGCTTTTCTTCAAGAAAAGGCACAGCCACCTTAATTCTTCCCACCAACAATGCTTAGTGACTTGTAGATTAAATTTCTTCAAGAAGGTGATTTGGAATTTTCCTCGTGGTAGACCCTGAGCATTCGACCCTTAGTTGGAGACATACTGAGTTGATGCTTGGAATCTGCTATCCAGGAATGGTTGGTCATCTTACTCTAAATTCTAACACTAACAGCCAATTGTCTACATTCCTCAGGAAACACCAATGATCATGGAACAAACAATTCAGCATCCAGTTGTCAGAAACAGCACAGGAACATGACAAGAACTGCTTAGAAGTCCATTAAAGTGTTGGCTCTGCACTGGGCTGTTCACTGAAATCACCTGGGGAGCTGTTAGAACAAAAGATCAATGCTGAGACTCATTCCTGAAGAGTTTCATTCTGGGGACTCAAGAAGCGTGGTTGGCAGTTAGACCTGGAAGTTAAAGATGAGGTAATCCTGCCGAATTGTGCAAGTTGTATCTCTTCATGGTCAGAATGGCTCTATGTGGTTAAACATCCTCAAAGCTCCAGTTGTGTTTTTCTGCTGTACCAGAAACCCAGGTTGGTGCTTTCCCAGGGAAGTTACCCAGCTGCCACACAAACACTCACACACACACACACACACACACACACACGCACACGCACACGCACACGCACACGCACACGCACACGCACATGCACACGCACACTGATGAAGAGTCCTACATTCTCAAATGACTCTGACTTCATTAAATATATTTGCATATGGTTTTGATCCCTGCCTTGTGGCTTTTGAAAGTATCCTGGGTTTTGTCCTTTTTTGGACAGCAGTCTGTCTGCAGTTGGAGCAAGGAGTTTTTTCATGCCAAGAGATAGGCTTGCCACTAATTCAAAAAAGGACAAAACTTGGTAGCAGGGAAGTCGACAGCCTAGCTCTGCCAAGACAGAGTAGGTAAGTCCTTCATAATCCCTTCTCTACAACAAATGTCTGTCAGAGAAGCAGGACCCAAAGGCTGAAGACTGATGCAGGAATGTATGGAGAGAAAATGGGAACTGTCCAGGCAGTCACTGGTATGTCATTTCTTAGTTTTGGAAGCTGCAGGCCCTGCACTTCCTATATAAGCAGATATATTTATCCCTCTCAGGCCTCTGAGGTGGTTGAAGAATAGACAGCTAGAGTCTCATAGTTAAATTTTGAGTTGTTTAGGAATCAAGAGGGTGTTATAGATCTAAGAAGATACTCTTAAAAGTGTGTTGCAAGTTAGTATGAAAGTTGAGTCAGATATAGACCTTTAAACTCATGGAGATGGTTAGATAGTAGAATGCTAAAGTCAGGGGCCAAATATGTATAAACTGGACATTGGGAAGGTATACTGGGCCATTTAACTCTCATAAATGTGGCATATTTATATCTGTTGTTTTGTATAGTTTTTACTGTTATAAGAGAAGGAACCATCTGTTGGACTGAAAGGGGAAGCTGCTGGGGGGAAGTGGGTGGAAGGGCGGGATAGGAAGGGGGGATAGGGAAGGGTTTGTGACTGAGATGTAACTTGAAGAAAAAAAAAATAAAGTATTTAAAAAAAAAAAAAAGAAAGTATCCTGGGATCCTGAAAAGGAGATCCTGTCCAATGTGATTTAGATTTAGAGGGCAAAAAGGGTCATTTTACTCACCTCACAGCTATTCACAAAAAGTTCTTTGAAAATCTGAAAGATAGAACCCACCAAAGTGTTAATGCCCCTCAGGTAGCCTCACTCCAAGCTATATCTGGAGTCCAAGAGTCTTTGTTTTGCTAAATACATTTGTATTTAAATTGTGCGAGTCTCTTGGATGAGTTTGTTTTGTTCCTTGTAGGAGATAAAAATGGAGGAGAAACCAATATCCGGCAACACTGAGATTTCAGAAAGAAAGTTCACCAGAGAGCCTCAGAATGTTATTCAAAATACATTGACTTGAAATTCATGTTTCCCTAATCTCCATTGAGTCAGTTCATATTGATGGCAGAGAAGTAGTTAAGAATTTGCTAACCAGAGGCACACCCAGTACGAACAGGAATGGAATGGAAGACTCCTACAGCAACAGCCCAGATGTGGATGTTAAGCATCCTTGACTTCTTATCATGGTGAGTACTTCGCAGTGTTTTGGACATAGCAAACGCTTATTGCAAAGTTATTGAGTAAATCGGTGTACAAACCAATACGAGAAAGAAAGACTGAAAAGGAAACCTCAGAGGAAGAACCAGGCTTGTTAGGAATAAAGTCACCTAACAGTTCTCTGAAGTTGGAATCTAGAACTTGAGAGTCTCAGGTCTGGAATCTAATTACTCTTTTTTGGCCTTTGTACAAAGGGCCATGTTTCTTTGTATTGATGACTCTCTTTAATCTAAACAGGAATGAAGGGTGTTGCTGTTTTCAGCTCTGGTTTGATTTCACTGATCATTAATTCTCTCCCAGGAGGCTAGATAAGGGCAGATCTTCCCACACAGCTGGGCCAAGTTCAGAAGGTTCCATAAATAGACTTCACCACGAAACAGTCAAGGACATTTCAAGATGAGTCGTGCTTCCATTTTCACTTTCCCAGAGGAGATTCCTTAAGTATTGAGGACAGCATTTGATGAATGATAGTTCTGAGACGATTTTTAATTTCCTTAACTGGCTCACAAAGCATGTCCCATGTTCTATTCCCACTCCCTGGTGTCTGTGCCTTTGCCTTGAACAGGTGTGAGCTTGCTCACTAAGGATATACTTTCACTCTGAGCTGCATTGGTGTTATCTTCCCAACATCAATTCTGGGCAAATTGTGCACGTGTGAGGGGGAAGGTTCATCTCAGGATGCTAATATCACTTCAGGTTGAGTTAAGTTCTTCTGAGCCTTCCCCTGGGGCGGATGAGACTGAGTGCTGGCTTCCTTATTCATCTGCTCAGTCAATACTGAACCAGACCAATTTTTACTCAATTTGTTATGTACAGCATTAGAGAAAAGTTTATACCTAACGTGGAAGGAGATTAGATAGAAAATAAAGCGCCTACGTGTGTCAGAAAAGAGAGAACAAAAAAACTTAAGGGTTGATTTTTTTTTTTTTTATTTTTAGATTGTTGTGTTAGACCAAATGTCAAGTGTGGAGGTTTGAATAAGAATGGCCCCCATATGCTCATATATTAGAATGCCTATTCATCAGGGAGGGGCATTATTGGGAAGTATGGCCTTATTGAAGTAGGTACGGCCTTGTTGGAGGAAGTGTGTCACTGGGGGTGGGCTTTAGGGTTACAGAAGCCCAAGCCAGGACCAGTGGCTCTCTCTTCTTGATGCCTGCAGATCCAGATATAGAGCTCTCACGCTCCTTCTCCAGCACCATGTCTGCCTGCATGCTGGCATGCTTCCCACCATGATGACAATGGACTAAACCTCTGAACTGTAAGCCAGCACCAATGAAATGTTTTCCTTTCTAAGAGTTGCCATGGTCATGGTAAGAAAACACAGTAATAAAACACTGAGACAGTTAAGATACAAGGTCTTTCTCGCACAGGAGCAGGCCACACCACAGAGGAGAACAGGTGAGAGCCCTGCTTGGCTGTGGCAATCCCTCACTTCCTAGATCCTAGATTTGGTTCCCAAAGACCCATTCCATAGCCCTCCTCCATCCACTCCCCACAGCCGAGCCCTCCCACTTCTGGGACCCTGGCCCCAACTCAGGTGAATTCCCACCACTCAGGTGGTGGCCACACCAGTCAGAAGAACAGGTAAGTGACCTATCTACTTGTAGAACTGCCTCAATCCCTAAATTCGGATCCCAAAGACTCATTCTACTAACACCCCTGTCCCCCCCACTCCCAACTGCCTGCCTCTGGCCCCAACTCCAGCAGACCTTTGTTGCTTAGGGTAGGCCACACCATTCAGAAGAACAAGTGGTCCCCTGACTCTGGAAATGCCCTGGTCCCTAGATTCAGTTCCCAATGACCCATTCTACTGCCCCCCCTTCCTGCCCCACCACCTTCTGCTGTTGTGTCCCAGATCCCAACTCTGGTGGACTTCCACTACTCAGGAGCAGGCCACACCAGTGAGAAGAATAGGTACAGGTCAAGCAAGCTAGAAAAACTGATGGATGAACTCAGGCAGACTTCCTGCTGGTCCAGTACCATACCAGCTGCCAGATCCACAAGTAGCCAGCCCACTAGTGGACTTTTCCATTCACTGAGTACCGCTAATCCCCACTCCCCTCCTTATCCTACTCACCAACTCAGGCAGAGACTCCCTGTTATACCAAAGGCCAAGCTAGCTGCAAAAATCCAGCCCCCAACTTGGACAGAAATTCCCTGCTGGATCAGAGGTCATGCTGGCTGCCAGACATCTAGTACACAAAGACCAGAAGACCAAAGAGGAAATAGAAACCAAGGAACAAAACGCTCATCCAACAAAGATAAACTCAGAAATCAGCACCTAGAACTATAACCATCCCAAACCCAGATGCCTAAATGCCAGTGTAAGAACACAATCAGCAACAGCCAGGGCAATATTGTAGAAGAATTTTAATCCACCAACATGGCTGCTCTGGCAAGAGATCACACCCAGTGATATGTTCTGGTAGAATTCAGACACTCTCTGGATTACAGTATGATGTGGCTGGAATACAGACGCACCCTTAGCACACACCTTTAACCCCTTACAATGAAGGTACAGATAGTTTGTAGAAGGAAGCATCCATGTTTGATAGTGACATCTAATTGAGGGGCAGACAAAGTGATGAATCAGAGAAAGAGTTGACAGAATGAGTCAGAGATAGGTTACACTCAACTTTGATGAGAACAGCAGAGGAAAAGAGGCTACTTAAGAGCAGTGAGAGAGGAAAAGGGGGTGGGGTGGTGGGTGAAGGGCAGTGCTACAGAAACAGGTTACAGGGAGAACAAGCTAGACACAGGTGAAGACAGAACAGCCAAAGAATGAAAAGGAGCCAGAAGACTGGAACATATTGCCAAAGTTAGCATGAGTTCAGGCAGAGCAATACAGTCACTAGTCAAGGGAAGCCAGACTGAAACACTCAGCTTGGAAGATTAGCATGTACAGAGGCTAGAAGCTTCCAGGCATATGCCTAGCGATAGTTAGAACAGAGAAGCAAACACTTTGGGGTCATCCCACACCATGTATTTGCACAGTGTGGGTATGGCTCTCATCTTGTTACTTCACCTGAGAAAATGAAGCTGACATTTATACAATGTGGCATGACCAGAGCCCAGCTATCCTACCACAGCAAGACCCAGATATTCCAACACAGCTGAAGCACAAGAAAATGACCTTAAAAACCACTTAATGAAGATGATAGAGATCCTTAAAGAGGAAATGAAAAAAAAAATCTCTTAAAGAACTCGAATAAAAAACAAAAATTGGAGGAAATCAATAAATCCCTTAAAAAACTACCAAGAAAGCCAAGAAGACAAACAAAAGGTAAAGAAAATGAATAAAATGTTCATAACCTGAAAATGGAAATAGAAACAATAAAGAAAACACAAACTAAGGGAATCTTGGAGATGGAAATCCTAGGTAAATGAACAAGAACTACAGATGGAAGCATCACCAACAGGATGTGAAATGGCATCTCAATCCTTGACATCTACGCACCAAATGCAAGGGCACTCATCATTTGTAAAAGCTTACATTACTAAACTTACTACATTATTAACATTACTACATTACTAACATTACTGAAGCTTAAATCACACATCCAACCTCACACACAAATAGTAGGAGATTTCAATACCTCATCCTCATCAATGGACTGACAAAAATCCAGACAAAAAATTTGATGGGATGGTGTTAAGCATTCTAAATGTTGATTGGTCCTGTTTGCTGTCTGTTACTTAATTGACTCTGATTGGTTAAATAAACACTGAGGCCTGGAGATTGGGCAAAGACAGAGGTAGGCAGGACTAGGACTTTTACAGAGAGATAGAGAGCATCTTGGGAAGAGGTTGTCAGAGAAGAAGCCAGGAGTAAAGAAGGAAGACACACCATGGGGTAGATTAAAGAAGATCCTTCCACATGGCCTAGAACATTGGCTTAGGGTGGAGAATAATAGTCCAAAGGGACGTATGTATATATGGGGTTATATTTGGGTAATAGAATTATGAGCTAGCTTAGATGGGTTAGGATGGTACAACTCAGGCCTAGGCTTGTTAAAATTCACATGGTGTCTGTGTTTATTCATTTATAATGGCAGGTTAAGGATTAACAGCATCGAACCAATTAAATATAATATAATTACTGGGTAAATAGTTTAATTAGCCATATTTTTTCTACAAAAACTAAACAGAAATAATAACAGATATAATGAATCAAAAGGACCTAAGAAATATCTACAGAAAATTTTACCCAAACACGATGGAACATTCCTCAAAACTGACCTCATACCCTGTCCAAAGCAAGTCTCAATAGATACAAGAAAGCTGAAACAAGCCCCTGTCTCCTATCAGACCACCATGGATTAAATCTGGATTTCAGCAATAGAAACAACAGAAAGCCTACAAATTCATGGAAACATAAACAACTCTCTACTGAATGACTACTGGGTCAAGGCAGAAATAAGGAAAGAAATTAAACACTTCCAAGAATTCAATGAAAATGAATTGCACAATATTATCCAAACTTATGGAACCAATGAAAGCAGTGCTAAAGGAAACTTCATAGCACTAAGTACCTTTATAAAGAAAATGAAGAGCAGAGAGGTTCATGGTAGAAGAAGCCTCCAAGACAAGCAGTTGGAGCAGGAAGGAGGACACATGCCATGGGTTAGAGAAAAGAACATCATTCCATGTGGCCTGGAACATCGACATAGTGTGGGGAATAACAGCCCAGGGGACATGAGCAGTTTGCAGATCAAGGAAGCAAAAGTCAAAGCAGATACCAATGGTGTTACAAAAAACCAGCACCACTGCAGAAGGGACAGAGGAAGGAGAGAAAGAGGACAGGGTTGCTCAGTCTTTACTCAATGAGTTTATCACAAGCAATCTTGTGGATAACACCAACCAAGTGGAAATCCTTCAGAGGGACCCAAACTCCCCTCTCAGTAAAGTCTTTTGAAGAGCTTCATCTAACTTTGAATAAAATATTGGCTGACAGGTTATTTCTGGATGTCAGGAACACGCCTTATTAGGAAACCTCAGCTTCTCCAAGGAGTCTATGCCATGGGCTTCAATCGACCATCCAAGAGCCAGGAGAATGAGCTACCCATGATGCTTGCTGAACCCCTTCAGAACCTGATTGCCCAGTCTCAGTCTGGAACTGGGAAAACGGCTGCATTTGTCCTAGCTATGCTCAGCAGGGTGGAGCCAGCAGACAGATACCCTCAGTTTTTGTGCCTGTTTCCAACATATGAGCTGGCACTTCAAACAGGAAACGTGATTGACCACATGGGCAAGTTCCATTCAGAACTGAAGCTAGCTTATGCTATTCAAGACAATAAATTGGAAAGAGGTCAGAAGGTCAGTGAGCAGATTATCATCAGCACCCTGGGGAGCGTCCTGGACTGGTGCTCCAAGTTGAAGTTCATTGACCCCAAGAAGAACAAGATGTTTGTTCTGGATGAGGCTGACTTGATGATAGCAGCTCAGGACCACCACGACCAAAGCATCCGCATCCAGAGGATGCTGCCCAGAAACTGCCAGATGCTGCTTTTCTCAGCCACCTTTGAAGACACAGTGTGGAAGTTTGCCCAGAAGGTGGTCCCAGACCCCAACATCATCAGACTGAAGTGTGAAGAGGAGACTTTGGACAACATCAAACAGTATTATGTCATTTTCAATGACAGGTTGCCCTGTGCAACCTGTATGGGGCCATCACCATCGCCCAGGCCATAATCTTCTGCCATACCCGCAAAACAGCTAGCTGGCTTGCAAGCAGAGCTCTCTGAAGACCGCCATCAGGTGGTGAGGTTGACTGGGGAGATGATGGTGGAGCAGAGGGCTGCAGTGATCCAGCGCTTCCAAGAAGGCAAAGGGAAAGTTCTGGTGACCACCAACATGTGTGCCCAGGGCACTGACGTTGAGCAAGTGTCTGTTGTCATCATCAACTTTGATCTTCCTGTGGACAAGGACATGAACCCAGACAATGAGACCTACTTCCACCGCATTGGGCACTCAGGCTGCTTTGGCAAGAGAGGTCTGGCAATAAGCATGGTTGACGGCAAGCACAGCATGAATGTCCTCAACAGAATCCAGGAGCATTTTAATAAGAAGATAGAAAGATTGGACACAGATGATTGGATAAGATGGAGAAGATAGCCAACTGAGAAGCTTCTACAGCGGCTAGCGCCACCCTCAGCATTATCGCTGCCTAGGAGCTTAATGCTTCCATGGCATAGGCCTTGACAGGCACCTCAGAGAGCAAGGCCTGACTGGAGATGACCTACCTCATTCAGAATCATGTTTGGACTTGACAGAAATTTGTGCAAATGATGGGGGATGGTAGAAAATTTGTTTACACAACTTTGGAAGATTAGGCATGAATATACAGAAATTTACCTTTAAAAAAAAGAAAAGAAAAGAAAATGCAGAGATCTCATACTAGCAACTTAAGAACACATTTGAAAGCTCTAGAACAAAAAGAAGCAAACACATCCAAGAAGAGAAGACAGCAGGAAATAATCAAACTCAGGGCTGAAATCCATAAACTAGAAACAAAGAGAACATTACAAAGAATCAATGAAATGAAGAGTTTTTTTTTTTTTGAGAATATCAGCAAGATAGATAAACCCTCATCCAAACTAACTAAAAGACACAGAGAATATCCAAATTAACAAAATCAGAACCAAAACAGAGGAGGTAACAACAGACACAAAGGAAATTAAAAGAATTATTAGGTCTTACTTCAAAAACCTGTACTTCAGAAGAAAATGGAGAATTTTCTCAATAGATGACACTTACCAAAGTTAAATCAAGATCAGATAAACAATTTAATAGATCTATAACCCCAAAGGATATAGAAACAGTTATTAAAAGTCTCCTGACCAAAAACAAAACAAAAACAAAACCCAGCAGGGCCAGATGGTTTAGTGTAGAATTCTACCAGACTTTTACAGAAAAGCTGATGCCAATACCCCTCAAATTAGTCCACAAAATAGAAACAGAAGGAACACTGCCAAGTTCAATTTGTGAGGTCACACGTACCCTGACACCTAAGCCACACAGATTCAACAAAGAGAATTACAGACTAATTTCTCTCATGAGCATTGATACAAAAATACTCAATAAAATACTCATAAAATGAATCCAAGAACACATCAAAAAGACCATTCACCATAATCAAATAGACTTCATTCCAGTGATGCAGAGATGGTTCAACATATGAAAATCTGTCAATGAAATCAACCCTATAAACAAGCTGCAAGAAGAAAAAAAAACATGATCATCTCATTAGATGCTAAAAAAGCCATTGACAAAATGCAACACCCCTTTATGAAAGTCTTGGAGAGATCAGGAATGTAAGGGACACACCTAAACATAATAAAGGCAATATACAGCAAGCCGATAACCAACATCAAATTAAATGGAGAGACACTCGAAGCAATTCCACTAAAATCAGAGATAAGACAGGCTGTCCACTCTCTCCATATCTATTCAAAATAGTACTTGAAGTGTTAGCTAGAGAAATAAGACAACTGAAGGAGATCAAGGGGATACAAATAGGAAAGGAAGAAGTCATACTATCACTATTAGCAGAACTTATGATAGTATACATAAGCGACCCTAAAAATTCCACCAGGGAACTCCTACAGCTGATAAACACTTTCAGCAAGGTGGCTGAATATAAGATTAACTAAAAAAAAAAAAAAAAAAAATCAATAGCTCTGCTATATACAAATGACATACAGGCAGAGAAAGAAATCAGAGAAACAACATCTTCCACAGCAGCCACAAATATTGAATATCTTGGGTTAATTCTAGCCAAGCAAGTGAAATTTCTAAAATTTCTATTGTACTCTATTTTTTTTTCTACAGCTGTAAAATCTCCAGGAATAGTCTCTATACTTATATACTGGCCATGTTGTATAGAAAAGTGATTATTCTCAATGAGAGAAATATATTGAAGAAATATATTCAGGTATGAAGATGGTTGTGGTTATAAATAAATTTAGCATTATGTGACCAACTCTCAGAAGAGATTCTGGTCTCCTCAGCCCTTCATTTCCCTGACTTCCAGGTCATGATGAAGAAATCAGACCCTGGGGGCTGAATTTCTTCCTTCTAATTTGAGCTTCACAAACGGTACTTAGCAAGCTTGAAGGTCACTGCTGATGAACAACTTGGAATGTAGCTATTAATATTCATCCAGCATGTCTATGCTAAGTGACATGATTGTAAAATACTCCTAAAGCAATACTATAGCGATTCCTGGTAGCGTTAACTGTTTCCAATAAAATCCCATTAAGGCAGAAGATTACTACCAGTAATGACAACTTTGGATAATTCTTCTCCTTGGAATTTTATCATAGAGTGAATCTAAAGCGCATAAACCTCTCTGATGTGAGAGCTGATTATTATATTTTCTTTATTCAATTTCCCTTCCTGCTTTTTTTCTCAGTTACTTAACAGTTTCACACCCACTGCCGGACAACTAACTTTAAAAATTCTTTCCAATCCATTTCACTATCAAGTTCAACAGTTACGAAGTTTCTATTGATCACCCCCACCCCACTGAGAACATTTACTTAAATGCATATTCTCCTTCCTCTCATTTACTTAGATTTGCTGATGCAATCTGCAGAAGCCCTTTCTAAATAGTAGCCAAAGCGCCAGCATACATGTACAATTCATGTGTATGTTCTTCTTCCTCCTGTTTGGATTGCCTGGATGGATTATGTCCTTGAATGAAAATTTCACAGCAAGGTATCTGACAATGTTCCATTACCACACAGCCTTCGTCCTCAGCAGCCTGTGGATTTTCTTCAGCATAGCTATCTGAAGCCCGGTGAGACTGGGGGTTCGTCCTGTACCTATTGTATCATCCCTTTGTCTCTTCTCCAGCTCCTTCTCTGATGAAGCAACTTTAGTGTAAACAATGGGGAAAAGAGGAAATTCATTTTCCCATCTGCCTACAATAACAGTGACTGGTTGCTGTGTCTTTTTAACTCATTCTTAAGGAAATTACTGAAAAAGGTTATGTCTGTTTAGTGGAACTTTATATTCTCTCAGAGTAGAGACTTCCTCTATTACTTTAGGTAATAATGGGAAATTGGGGGCAAGAGAGGTTAAGAATGTGGGTAGGATGAAAAGTTTATTCTAGAACTCAAGTTAGATGTGTGACTACAACTGCATTAACACAAAGGGTCACCCATGCGTGAGTGCTCCTGGAGTCAGACTGTCTGGATACTCTGCAAGGGACTTCAAGTTCTTCTGGTAAATAAAATGTCAAACTAGGTCATATGTGACAGAACTGGGCAAAACCCAGAAGTAGTGTGTTTCATTGTTAAAAAAATAGTAGTGTGACCAGTTAAAGTTAGGGATAGGAGACTAAAACATCTTAGAGTTTCCTGCACTGAGAAAATGCCATCTCAGAAAAAATTCCTCAGCCCATCTTTGTTACTTCCCTTGCTGACAGTTTTTCTGATTAGAATTCTTAGTGTTTTCTTAATTTTATAATGATCCTATGTCCAACAATTGCAGAGTGTGTTCTTTAGTCTGTATTTGTTCTGTAAAAATACTGCAAAATAGAGGTGATTTATAATAGCAATTAATACAAGCTCCCATCTGTTTAAATATCATAAAACACCCAGAAAGTATTTTTAATACCTACATCTGTTTAGTTCTACATAAAGTCCTGAAGGTCTGTAGAAGGCATTAATATTTAAAATGTAGCAGGAAGATCTCTGGCCATGCACATCAAATTGGAGCTTTTGAAGCTGTACAAAGGTTGGTTCCAAATACAGTACCATTGCCTCTGATTGAAAGTTGTTGGAGAATACAATGGTGCTGAAACTGGTATTTGTGTAATTAGTTCTAAAAGTGCATCTTCTCATTTGTGGAAGAGACTGAAAGGGAACAGGGACAAAGCTCCAACTAGGCAATTAAAATGATGGCCAGCTGAATTTTGTGCCCCGAGATTATGTGAACAATATTCTATTCTGCTAAGTAGCTCAGAATAAAATAAATGAAGGGAACAGTGCAAGGCAATGATGGGGGATGCTTGAAGCAATAAGACATCTGGAACTGAGAATGCTGTCCTACTAGAAATCTAGATGCCTCAATGACAGAGTATTGTTTTTTATGTTCATGCCAATTTCCAGGCTAGTAACTGCTGGAAGATGGCACTATTTAAGCATCATTTTGACAAATGTATGATGCACAACTGCAGAATATGCAACATTTTCTACTGTTCTGGTAAACCTCAGGAGGGTTTTATTAGCATATCTAACGGTGCTTCTTTTTTTTCCTCTTTGTTTTTGTCACAGCTCCTGCTCACACAGATTTTTAAAGAACTGTTATTTACCCATTCAGGGGGACGGTGTCCACAGCATATGTGGTGCTACACTTGGCTGCAGGTATAAACTTAGACTTGATGTGCACTTAAGATCCACCCTCACTACAACCCCGGGGAATGTTCCAGGCACATATTCATACCTTATTGATTCCTTCCTGAACCCTGTTTCTCTCTCCATCTGTTTCCTTCCAAGCCTTGTCTGACATAACAAAAGTAGTTGATAGACATGCTCAGGCCCCAGTAACTTCACTAGCTAATTGCAAAGGCTAAAGAAGAAAAGTAATAGAACAACACTATATAAGGGGAAAATTCATGAAAAAAAAAAAAAAAAGATTTCTGCCAGGAAATGTTTAGCCTGGGGTCATCCAGCTAAATCTGCATGACCTACTACCTGCTGTGGTGGTTCATGTGTATGTCCCTGATGGCAATTCCCCTCCTCTTCTTCCACGTCTTCCTCTCCTTTCTCTCCCCCCCCCCAATACAAGGTGGTTTTCCAAGTGCTTAACAATAGCTCACTAGACCGTCAAAGCCCTCAGAGTACTCTGTAAAACTTTATGCATGTCACAAGGTCTGATATGATTTCCCCACATTTTTGTCTTCAAAAAATTGCCTCAGTTTTTAACCCTTCTAAATATGCCTATAGTTCACCATGGTGTGTGTTTTCCTGTTGTGCCAAGTGGTCATGGATATTTTTGTAAGTGACAGAACTCCCTATGAGATTTGCTTTCATAGATACTATGCCATCCTGGTCACTGGGTTTTGGGAGCGAAGGCTCTCATTTCTCGTCTCACTGGTAGAGGTTACTGAAATCTTCCCAAAAGACCGGACAACAGTGAAGCTCGAATTAATTTAGGTCACTTTGCAAAACTAAGAAGAGTTGATAAGACAAAACAACTTAGGGAAGACTGTCTGAAATCTTGAATTGTTTTCAGCCAAGATATTCTTAAACTCTAAACGAACGTGTTATCTTTAAATGTGGCTTTGATCTAAAATTTGACAACTCTTGTCTCCATCCCAGGGAGCCACTCAGGAGCAATAGAAAGACTACTTAGAGGAGCTTTCTTTGAGCTCTCTGCACCTATATCACACTAGGATCTCTTGAAAGATGGGAAATATTAGGGCTCAGTTGGTATAAGAACATGTGCAAGGCTCTGAATTTAATGCCAGGTACTTTTTAAAACAAGACAAAATAAAACAAGCAAAGCAACAAAACAAAAGGAGATATGACATTGGAAATTCTCTTTTTTTCCCCTTAAGATAATGTAGGAACCAGATCCTCCAGGGTGCAAGGCAGATGTCCCTTGACCTTAGGAAGAAACACAGATAGAATTGAAGTCTAGAAGAGAGTAAATGTAGACATAATCCACCTCTTTCCTTCTTTTTCTCCCTGTCTCCTTCTGACACTACTTCTCACACTATGTTGGTCTGGATGAACTCATGGACTGAAGTGACCCTCCTATTTTAGCTTGCTCAGTAACTGGAGCTACATTCATGTACCTGTGTGCCCAGCTTCTAGAAATAATCTTTGACTAGGACAAATATAATCTCTATAAACCAGCTCATAGAAGATCAATGATCATCTATCAGTCTGCAATTAATTCAGGAGACTCTGCATCCTAGGGAAAGAACAAATATGTTTTGAAAAGTTAAAACATATGTTGCTGAAGCCCGATTAGAGAAAAATCTCTCTCCAATTCTCTGTCCTCCATGGATAATTCTTTTGTTATTTATCATTCAATTTAAGTGGCATTTACTCAGCATTGCCTTTGCTTCAAGTGATTTATTAATTATTTATTTTATGTGCAATAGTGCTTTGGTTGCATGTATGTTTGAGTGATGATGTTGGATCCCCTAGAACTGGAGTTATAGACAGTTGTGAGCTGCCCTGTGGGTGCTGGGAATTGAACCCACATCCTCTAGAAGAGCAGCCTGTGCTCATAACAATTGTTGAGTTGTCCCTTCAACCCCTTCACTTCTACTGCTACATCTAGCAGAGAGGATGTTGTCTCCTTTCATTGTGTCCTCTGAGGGCTCCACTTGCATGTAACCAACATCACAATGTGTGATTACATTCAGTCCTCATACTTTTTCTCTTCTCCTAAATTGTCATGTCCAAAGGAACATAAGTAATGTTTTTTAAGATAGAGTCTCACTATGTAGACCAGGCTGACTTCAAACTCACAGAGATCCTCTGACTCTGGTCGAATTAAAGGCATTCACCATCATGCCTGGCTCCGTGTGTATTCCTTTCTTCTGTGAATGCAAGTGTAATTTAAGACACTTCACATACAATTTACCTGTAATAAAAAAATATTTTCATGGAGTCGTGATTTTGAAGCCACAAAAGACCTCAGATATGAGTTATTTTTAGATGAGAAGTTTCCATTGGAGCCCCATATATATTTCTAGCAAAAGAATGGTTTAGTGACAGAAAGCATTTGAATTTTGACTCCAGCATTTACCAGTTGTGTGACTTTAAGGCAAATGGCTTGGCAACCGGGTCCCTAGGTTTCTTAGATGGACAATGGATGTGGTATTTCTGCTTTCACTTCATAGGATCATTGGGAATATTTGACAAGTCACAAGAACTATTGAGTACAACAGTTGGCTCACTGGCTCCGATTGTATGTTTTGTCAATTTTACTTTTTATTTATTATTATTAAGTCTCAAGCCTGGGATGAATGGCTAACCGAGGTGCCTATTTAATGTATCAAAGTGGATCTGGCCTCCAGGTTCTCCCAGCATCCCTCAGTCTCTATCTGTTACAGGGTGTGACTGACATACCCTGCCTTCTACCTTGAACTTTCCAGCCCAGGGACTAAGCTGCCTTCCCTCAGAGGCTCTTCCCTAACCCAGACATTTTGGTTACCTGCTCTTCTTTGGCTCCTTTTGTACCTTTCATCTCTTGGATGTTGTACTTCGTTCTCCTCTCTCCCGCCCCCTCCCCTTCTCTCACATGACTTAGGTTCATGACCATTCTGGACTATCCCAGATGTGTCTGCCTCTGGCTATGCTCTCTCATATAGCTATAATAAACTTTCTCCTCCACCATACTTAGGAACATTCATTTTCCATTTCTTTCTTTTTTCCTTCATTCATTTATATTTTGAGAGCATGGTGTATGAAGAGAAGAAAGAGAAGGGGGAAGACCTGGCTGCCCTTCCAACTCTCTTCTTTTCTTCTCCTCCTCCTCCTCTTCTTCTTTTCCTCCTTATTCTTCTCTTTCTTGTCTTCTCCTCTCCTACTCCTTCCACTTTATCCCTCTGTCTTTAAATATCCACCTTTCCCATCCCATTTCTTTTCTTAATTTCTTTGGTGTCTGTCAGGGACCAGCCTTTGACATCCACAAAAACACTGAGAGTACATAGTTGGCGATAGGGGTCAGTCACAACTCTTGGAGACTGAAGTCTTTCTTTCAGAAACCTTCTAAATTCAGGGGTTGCAAAAGACAGCCAATAATGCTGGTTAGTTTAGAAAAGAGAAAGGAGAGAGGGAGAGAGAGAGAGAGAGAGAGAGAGAGAGAGAGAGAGAGAGAAACCTATGCCTTTCTGTAGCTCAGAGGAAGTTTTTTGCTGGTGACTTCCAGAGTTAAAATGACCAATTTTTTTCCTTTGGTTGGGGCTGCAAGCCCAGGAGATGGTAAAACAGCCTTTGTTTTGTAATTTACTGCAAGCCCTTGGCCTATTAGCTGGCAGGCCACCCACTGAGTGTTCAGTGGACTAAACTACATTTTGACCAATTTATCTCAAAAGTTGATGGTGGAGCTTCAAGGTTTTTACCTGATCCATGAGTTATATGAAAATAATAACACAGGGATGAGGACAGAGGGACTCTCTCACACCCACTCACACCAAAAAGAAGAAATGGATGAAGCTAGGATGCAACAACAATTTTAATGTGGTGACCCTTCTTTTTATACGCTGAGCAAGGTCTCTTTACATCAAGGAAAGAATTACTTCATAGTTAAAAGGCATTTGTGACAAGGACAGATAAAACCATTGCAATAGGAGGGCACTTAACAATAACACATTTCAGTACTCAATTAAATTTTGTTTTTTCTATACATAAGTTTAAGATGACAGTATATTATGTCAAACCTGAGAAGGTATAAAGAATTATAACAATACAGTTTGTGTATTTTGTCATTAAGATTTGTACTAAAATAAAAACAGCATGGTACTGGTATAGAAACAGACCAGTGGATCAATGGAATCGAATTGAAGACCCAAACATGGACCCACACACCTATGGCCAACTAATCTTTGACAAAGAAGCCAAAACTGCACAATGGAAGAAGGACAGCATCTTCAACAAACGGTGCTGGTCCAACTGGATGTCCACTTGCAAAAGAATGAAATTAGACCCATACCTATCACCTTGTACAAAACTTAAATCCAAGTGGATCAAAGACCTTAACATAAGGCCGGCCACACTAAATATACTAGAAGAAAAAGTAGGAGAAACCCTCGAACTCATTGGCACAGGTGACAACTTCCTGAACAGAACACCAACAGCTCAGGACCTGAGATCAACAATCAATAAATGGGACCTCATGAAACTGAAAAGCTTCTGTAAGGCAAAAGACACTGTCATTCGAACAAAACGGCAACCAACAGACTGGGAGAAAATCTTCACCAACCCCACATCTGATTGAGGGCTATTATCTAAAATCTACAAAGAACTCAAGAAACTAAATGCCAAGAAACCAAATAATCCAATCAAAAAATGGGAGACGGAGCTAAATAGAGAATTCACAAAGGAGGAATCCCTAATGGCCGAGAGACACCTGAAGAAATGCTCAACATCCTTAATCATCAAGAAATGCAACTCAAGATGACCCTGAGATTCCATCTCACACCTGTCAGAATGGCTAAGATAAAGAGCTCAAATGACAGCACATGCTGGCGAGGGTGTGGAGAAAGGGGAACCCTACTCCATTGCTGGTGGGAGTGCAGGCTTGTGCAACCACTATGGAGGTCTGTCTGGCAATATCTTAAAAATCTTGGAATAACTTTGCCTCAGGACCCAGCCATACCACTTCTGGGTATACACCCAAAGGACCCCTCACAGAGACATAGGGAAGTCTCCTCATCTATGTTCATAGCAGCCTTATTTGTAATAGCTAGAAATTGGAAACAACCCAGATGTCCCTCAACTGAAGAATGGATTAAAAAACTGTGGTACATCTATACAATGGAATATTACTCAGCTATCAGAAACAATGAAATCATGCAATTTGCAACCAAATGGATGGATCTAGAGAAGCTCATCCTGAGTGAGCTAACCCAGACTCAGAAGGATGCACATGGCATCTATTCACTTATAGTAGGATTTTAGTTATATCGTACAGGATATCTGTACTACAAACAATACACCAAAAGGAACATGGACATAAATTTTTTTAAATTTTTTTCTTTTTCCTTCTTTTTTTCTTTTTTCTTTTTCCTTTTCCCTTCTCTTTTTCCTCTCTTTTTTTGTTGATATTCTTTGTTTTTGTGGGTTTGTGTGTTTGTTGGTCTTTTTTTTAGTATTCCCCCAGTAGCAAGGAGACATCTTTCATTGGCAGTACTGCCTCATAGGCCCCCGGTGTATGAAGAGGCTCTTGGCCCTCATATGACTCCTGATCTGTGGTGAGAGACTGTTAGGCAGGGACACTCCACCCCAGAGGAACAAGACGGAAGGGTCGGGGTAGAGCATGGGAGGGTGGGGCTGGGAAGCGGGAAAAGAGGACAATATGATAAGGATGTAACCTGAAGCAACAAACAAATAAATTTATTAATTAAAAGAAAGCAGGTAACAATGTTAAAACACTGTAAATAAAATAAAGGATACAGCCGTTCAACCTGGTTTTATAAACCTCCAAGTGTCAAAAAAAACATAGAGCTAAGGTAAAATACATGAGAAATGTGGTGTTAACCCATGCCTTTAACTTCAGCAGAGACGGGAGGAGCACCATAGAGTTAGTGGTCTTATAAATTCTAGAGTTACATGGAACAGGGTGGTGAGGGTGCACACCCTTAATCCCATCATTCAAGAAGAGTACACCCTTAATCCCAACACACTAGAGAGAGAAACAGGCAGATCTCAGAGCTCAAGGTCAGCCTGATACAAAACAAACTCTAAATAGAGAAAAACTTCGATCCAGGAGTGGTGGAACACATCTTTAATCTCTTCAGATGGGAGCCACAGGTCTCTGATCCCAATAATTAGAATGCAGAGACACACACATAGGATTTGGAAGGACCTAAGTTTAAAAGCAACTTACAAAAGGCCTACTCAATACAAACAAATTGTCCTTTGAGATCTCAAAAATATATACACTAAAGCTGGTTTAGCTCCAAAATAACAAAATAATTTCTTCTTTAACCCAGATTGAAAGATAACACTTTATATATTGTCAAAAAACCAAATTTGCTTCAGGAGAAATATTACCTAGCCCCCCCTCCCCCCCAAAAAAGAGAGTAATTGTCCCAGAGTTAGGATTAGGGCAGGGCTCTGTTCTTATCTTTCCAGGAGAATCAAAGCATCCATTCAAGGAACCCAGAGACAACTGGACAACGGAAACCTCAGCAGAAAACAGAATCAGACACCAAAGAAGATGAGTGACCCAGTTGATTCAGCCTGACAGACTCCCTCAATAGCTGTCTCCTTCAAAAGCCTACAACCACAACAACTCAATATCGCTAAGACCATTCAGCTCTACACAATGCCCCAGCCAGAACCTCAGCAAAGCCTGGAAGATCAGCTTCTGCCTACAAACTCCTTAGGACATCTAAACAGCTGAGAACAGAAGGACTGAACATAAAAGGATTGTACTAACATTTTTAACCATTTTTCCATTTTGGTTTGGGCCCCAAACAGGTTTACTACGACCCAAATCAGCAGGAAGTCATTTTAAGAGAGAGACGTCCCATGCCCAGAGGGTGGGGAGGGTGTTTCTCCGTCCCCCCTTTTTTTTGGTTATTTGAAGGATAACTGAATACTCTGTTATTTAGGGGAAGAGATTACAAGTTGTTAAATGGTCCTGTTTAATGGGTTTTGGAGGTTAGACCCAGGGTATTCCTTCTTTCCCTTTTCTGTATCCTTTCTCTCCTATGTAGGAGTGCACGGACTTGAGAAAAATGAGACATAGACATAGCACAGGAAGGACCAAGAAGAAGGGACATATTATTGACTATGCCCTTATACCTTTGTATATTGATACAAAATTAGTCGTATATTTGGCTAAAGTGGTATTGACCATTGTTTATTGTGCAAAAATAAGATTGTATTTGTCTACGTCGGTATTGATATTTGCATATTGATACAAAATTAAGATTATAGTTGGCCACAATGGTATTGACCCTTGTATATGGACATAATATTAAGATTGTATTGGGCTACATAGGCATTGATCTTTGTATTTAGCCACATTTGAATAGATCTTTGTATATTGATACAAAATTAAAGGTAACGCTTCCTAATGGTATCGTACCTAGAGATACTTAAAAATGAAATGTGGAGCTCTGGCCTCTTGATACCAACTGTCTTAAACCATTTAGGATAGTTAAGAAAAACAAACTCCTAGTCATGCAAGCATGTCACTTTGTTAGCTACTATGACAGTCTATCACAGATATTCTCTAAGCTACGCAGTAATCAAGTTGTTAAGAGACAAGCAACATTTGCTTATCTAAATACAAGAGATGGATAGGGCATCTTCAAAAACCCCAAGAGATCTTCAGAATATGGCATTCAAAGAGGTTGTCTTAAATTAAGATTTTTTTGATATCAAGACATATCAGTTCCTGACAGCACCCCCTATTCTACTCCAAGTAGAAGATAAGCATCGAAGAATCTCCAGTGTGAGATGGTTGAATTAGTGGCAAGCCTATCTCTTGGCATGAAAAAACTCCTTGCTTCAACTGCAGACAGACTGCTGTCCAAAAAGGACAAAACTTGGTAGCAGGGTAGTCGACAGCCCAGCTCTGCCAAGACAGGGTAGGTAAGTCCTTCATAATCCCTGCTCTACAATAAATGTCTGTCAGAGAAACAGGACCAAAAGGCTGAAGACTGATGCTGGAATGTATGGAGAGAAAATGGGAACTGTCCAGGCAATCACTGGTTTGTCATTTCTTAGTATTGGAAACTGCAGGCCCTGCACTTCCTATATAATCAGATATATTTATCCCTCTCAGGTCTCTGAGGTGGTTGAAGAATAGACAGCTAGAGTCTCATAGTTAAATTTTGAGTTGTTTAGGAATCAAGAGGGCGTTCTAGATCTAAGAAGATGGTTATAATAGTGATGCAAGTTAGTATGAAAGCTAAGTCAGTTATAGACCTTTAAACTCATGGAGATGGTTAGATGGTAGAAGGTTAAAGTCAGGGGCCAAATATGTATGAACTGGACATTGGGAAGGTATACTGGGCCATTTAACTCTCATAAATGTGGCATATTTATTTCTGCTCTTTTGTATAGTATTTACTGTTATAAGAGAAGGAACCATTTGTTGGACTGAAAGGGGAAGCTGTTGGGGGGAAGAGGGTGGAAGGGTGGGACAGGAACGGGGAATAGGGAAGGGTTTGTGACTGAGATGTAACTTGAAAAAAAATAAAGTATTTAATAAAAAAAGAAGAAAAAAAAGATTTGTACTAATATTTAGGCATTTCTTGGTAGCCTCATTATATCCTTAGTTCATGGGAAGTTTAAAACTCTTAATTGGATTTATGGTTTGCATCTGGAGTCAGTCTTACCACCTCTAGAGTGAAAGCTTATCTGAGGTCATAAGTGTATCTCATCTCTAATGAGATGCAAAATGTTTGGCAAGAGTATTTACTACAGCTATATGTTTTTCTATCAGCTATCTAACTTCTTTAACTTCAAAAATTGTTTGAACTGAATCAGGCAGTATGTAAATCTCTTATCAGGAATAATAATATCACCTTAGTAGGACTCTGTGTGAAGTCTGGCCAAACAAGAAGAGTGTCAATTAGCAATGAGGGAATCTTCACTCCATGTCAGTAATAACAGATGACAGGAAAAGTTGGGTGTTAGCAAGAAGCAACTCTGGGGTGCATCTTTAGCGTAGACTTTGCAAAATGCCGGATAGCTTTTTAGGAAGCTTACATGTTTATAGAACCCCTTTCTCAGAGAGCTTCTGACACTGCTTGAACACTATGTTAAGGGTCTAAGAATAGCAGATGGACATGAAGGAAGGAGCCTCAAGAGCATTTGGCTCCCGACAGGTGTCATGGTAGAAAATTAGCAATTCCTGCTGCTTTAGCATTTGTCTCTGGATTCAAAATGTTTGGGCCCAAGTATAAAACAGCAGCAGCAGCATCAAAAAAATGTTACCTGGAAATCCCTGAAAATGGATACCAAAGAAGAGTGAGGGACTCTTGTAGAGAGAACTTGATACTGTGGTGTAGGGGGCAGGTGAGTCACATCCCAGCAAAGAAATAAATTAGAAAAATAGTTTCCTTTCTTTGCTTTTGTGTTAGAAATCTGTGTTGGTGTTTTGTTTGTTGTCAGTTTTATTCTTTAAGTTACTGAGGGCATAGGTTTGTTATAGAAACTCTAAGAGGTTTTAATTCTTGTTGCCATTTATTAACAGATAATGTCTAGGTCAGCATGATGACTCACTTTTGTAATCCTGACACCTGGAAGGGCTGAGGCAGGAGGACTGCTGCAGGCTGAAGCCATTGAGATTTCCCTGTGGTTTCAGGCCAGCCTGGGGAAAGAAGCCTGTTTCAAGAAAGACCTATAAATGAACTGGGACAAAAATATCAAAATGTATCAAAGGTAAGGGGGCTCAGAGATGGCTTGTCGGGCAGCCATGAGGATTTGAACTCATATCTTCCACACCCATGTAAAAGTTGGGCATGGTGGTATGTGTTTATAACTCCAGTACTGGGAGACAGAGACAGGCGCATCCCTGAAACTCACCAGCCAGATGCCATATCCAAAACAGACATCTTCAGGGTCAATGCAAGAACCTGTCTCCAATCATAATGTAGTGAATGACTAAGGAAAACAACCAGTGTCAACTTCTGGTATGTGAGCGTGCGCACACACACACACACACACACACACACACACAAAAGATATCAAAGATTAATAAGGACTTTGTTAATGTGAGAATGAAGCAGGGTTACTTGGTTCTCAAACCATCCATTGGAGTAGAAACACGTGATAGAGGAAATGAGAATACTGATACTGCAAGTGATGTTGTAATAGGAAGTATGTTGTGTTGAACCATTTTCCAAGACTCTCAGCATCCTGTGTCAACTATACAGGCAAACACATTCATTGGCTTTTCTCTCCTCAAGAGTTAATGCAGTGACAGACACCTTGTAGAGCATCAAGAAGTTAGGTGACTATATGTCCTGGATGTTCTGCTGATTTTCACTGTCAAAGTCTCTCAGATTGGAAGGCAGGTTACACAGCTATCTTATCAAGATCTGTCAGCATTGTGTGGAGGACAGACAGGGTCCTGAGTGAGATTAAGAATAACAGTTCAGAGTTATTCCAAGTTTTCTAAGATATCGCCACACTGATTTCCATAGTGGTTGTACAAGCTTGCACTCCCACCAGCAATGGAGGAGGGTTCCCATTTCTCTACAACCTCATCAGCATGTGCTGTCATTTGAGTTTTTGATCTTAGCCATTCTGACAGGTGTGAGATCGAATCTCAGTGTGTCTTGAGTTGTATTTCTCTGGTGATTAAGGATGTTGAGCATTTCTGCAAGGGTCTCTCGGCCACTAGAGATTCTTCTTTTGTGAATTCTCAGTTTAACTCTGTTCCTCTGTTCCCTAGTTTTTGATTAGATTATTTGGTTTCTTTGTGTTTAATATCTTGAGTTCTTCATAAATTTTAGACATTAGCCTTCTGTCAGATGTGGGGTTGGTAAAGATCTTTTTCCAATCTGTAGGTTGCCATTTTGTTCTAATGACAGTGTCCTTTGCCTTATAGAAAATTTTCAGTTTCATGAGGTCCCATTTCTTAATTGTTGGTCTAGACTCAGCCATACCACTCCTGAGTATACATCCAAATGATTCCTCACCAAACCACAAGAACATCTCAACTATGTTCATAGCAGCTTTATTTGTAATAGGTAGAAACTGGAAACAACCCAGATGTCCCTCAATGTACAAATGGATTAAAAAAAAAAAACCCAAAAAGCAAGTAAGCAAAAACAAAAACTGTGGTACATTTACACAATGGAATACTACTCAGGTATCAGAAACAAGGAAATCATGCAATTTGCTGCCAAATGGGACTAGAAAGGCTCATCCTGAGTGAGCTAACTTAGACTCGAAAGATGCACATGGCATGTATTTACTTACAACTGGATTTTAGCCATATAGTACAGGATAACCTTCCTACAACCAACACACCAAAAGGAACAAGAACGTAGACTTTGTTACCTGTCAATGAGACACTTTGACCTAGTGGAGCTTCCATGTGGGCCCCAGTGGAGGAGGAAGCTTTTATCCCTCATATGACTGCTGAAGTGGGGGAGGGTGGCTGATATATAGGGCACCCCACACCAGAGGAGTAGGATAGGTGGGAGAAGAGAGAGAGGGTAGGAGTGAGAAGGGTAGAGGGAGGGGACTGTGATGGAGATGTAACTTGAAGGAATAAATAAACATAAAAAAATAACACTTTAGTGTTTTCTCAGCCATACGGACTCCGTATATCTTTAAAAAATAGCAATTGCTCAGGCAAATGTTCCATTTCCTCCTCAGGTCTAAACTTTCACAAATGGTGACAATTTCCACATCATGCTGTACTGGATGAGTTCAAGAGTTAATAAATTAAAAAAAATAAGCCTCTCAAAAAAAAAACATCTTTTCTTCATTAATTCAGTAACTATTTACTGATTTTCTACTTTGCACAATGCCGGCCATGATGTTGCAGAGCTCATCAGACAAAGTCAGCCTCCCTGGAAAGAACATGAAGTACATAGAATTGTACAACAGCGCGTCTTAAAGGGTGGTTTTTGCATGGGAAGTTACACTAAATGAGGAAGAAAGAGATGAAAAGTACCAAGGAAGTATTGCCAAGGTCACAGCCATGGGAGCTCCTTGGCACCAGCAAAAGTCGTGTTGTTTAATTCTGCATCATACAGTAATACCAAACTTTTCAATAATCCTAGAGCTTTTGCATTGATCATTACCATTGAGTGCAGTTTATTTCTATCCCTAGGTGCAAAGAGCCTTGGATGGATGGATAATTGGTGAAATCACTGGATTAGAACAACTTTTCACTAATTATTAGTTAGTTGACAACTTATGGGTAGGTCAGTAGATAAGAAAAAGAGAAGGGAAAAGCTAAGAGCAATAAGCTCAGCCTTTCTTTCCGTTTTCTCTATATCTACTTGTTTTTATATTTCTTGGGGTTTTGGGGAAGGAGAAATTTATGAACATGCACAGAGAAGGTGCCATCTGTTGGCTCTGATTCAGCTAGAAAATGATTCCTAATAAGTCCATAAGAACATCTTTGGCAGCTACTGTGGTTCTGGAATATCTTCTGCCAGTAGGAGGATGGCTACAGGAAAGTAAAAAAGGGACAGTTGAACCAGTTACCTGGAGATAATAAATATCTGTTTGAATCATGTAAAATTGCAGCGTTTGTGGGTTAAAACTAGTATAGAGTCAGAAAAATAATATGATGTAAACAGACAGTAAGTACTGCATGGGGAGAAAATATAATTTGTAGAAATTACATATTGTTTAACTCTAAACTTTATGCTGTTTCTATAACAAAGCCATAGTCTATTTACATATGCTTTATATTTCCATTTTGTAACCGGCCTTTTGCTTCACTCTAGCTCACATATCTTACTCTCTGGAGAGCCCCTTTCTTTCTTTCTTTCTTTCTTTCTCTCTCTCTTTCTTTCTTTCTTCCTTACTTTTCTTTTTTTCCACCCTTTTTCTTTTATTTTTTTTTTAGAGGCTTAACTATGTGGTCTTGGCTTGTTGGCTGGACTGGAACTCAATATTTAGACCAGCTTAGGCTAGAATTCACAGAGGACCTCTAGCTTCTGTCTCCTGAGTGCTGGGATTAAAAGCATATGCTACCAGGCCCAGTGAGAGTCGATTTCTTTTTGAAGGGGTCGGTTCGAAACAAGCCCAGTGAGACAAAGAGGTGGCCTTTGTGTTATAAACTGTCACTGTGTGATTGGTCTGCTGGAAATGTTGCATCCCAGAGTGGATATGACAGGTGATGCTTCTACTTGAGGGACCCTCTTCAGCGAAGAAGCCTCCACAGTGAGAAAACACCAGTCTTGAAATGGGAGCAAAGGGACTTGGGGACTAAAATAAAACTAAACCAAATGGTGGAAACATGCTCAACTCCTTAATTTATCTGATTAGAGTCAACAGGCGCCACCGTGTAGAACATTTGCTCCTGTCCCAGATGCCATTAAGGCAGCAGCAGAGCTATTTATGGGCTTGGCTCCAGACTGATGGGGGATGAACTAACAGTGGATTCAGTTTCAGCCCGGAGCCAGCATGTAATGGTGCAGAATGCAGTCACTGCAAAGTCCTCAGGCATCAAGTGTTCTCGGGAGCACATGTCTAGTTCGGAGAGATGTCCTAGCCCTGAAGGAACATTACGGCAACCCCAATTCCAACAGAGTCCCAAATCCTACCTATACCACGCTGCTTTACTCTGAAATACAGAAGCAAGCTTCCTTAGACTTAAAAATCTCTTAGAAATTGTTAATGTATACAAGACTGGAATAGTATGTAATCACCACCCTTTAAAAATTACACACATTTCTGTACTGGGTGCAAAGAGAGACAAACTTTCTATTGCTATTTTTGGCTCTGGAGCAGTAGCTGTCAATAAGAGAAAAAGAAAGAAAGAAAAAAAGGAAGGAAGGAAGGAAGGAAGGAAGAAAGGAAGGAAGGAAGGAAGGAAGTTTATTCTAGAGTAGCATGTATACTACCCAGCAACCCTCCTCTGACCTATTCCAAAATCTATACACTGGCTGAGACCCAGTCCTTAAGTGTTCTGCCTCCTCCAAACATGTTCTTGAATTTTAGATGTTTCTCAGCTCACAGGGGGAGGTGGTATCCTGATAAATGCAGTGTAAGTTCAAAATACTCTAAATAAAAATTCATTTACTGTATTTGACAGAGCTTATATCACTACTTGACAACACAGTACACATTAGAGGATGCATCGTGTGCTCCCCTCACTGAGCAGCTGGCTGCAGCTCACAGCTCTTTTCTAGCACCATGAGAGAGTGAACCACTCACCAGCTCAGGAGAAGGTCCAGACTCAGAATGTGAAGCATGGTTTCTATTGAATGGGATACCCATGTTATCCAAAGTTTAAAAAAAAAATGCTGAGTAACAGTAACAATGTCCAAATTCAAGGACCATTGATGCTTAACTGTTTGGGAACCGATTTTTTACTCACCACAAAAGGGACCCTGTGGAAGCTCTCTAAGAATCCCACTGAGTGCTAACTAGCATCCTTTCTGTATAGCTGGAGAGAATCCTTAAAGATTAAAGGTGCCATAGGAAGAACTGCTACCCTAGAAAAGCCTTCCCAAGATAGCATGGTCTGACCTGTTTGTGTCTGATGACTGCGGACAGTGCTTTAGATTCTGTGATGACTTTTCTAGTAACTTCATCATTGAACATTGTACTCAGCACTGAAAGTTAGGCTGGAGAGATGGACATGAATCTGTATAGTTTACAAAATAATTGTAAACGTAAAATCCGAGGCAAAGAGAGCATTTAGAAGCAAATACGTCTTAAGTGAAAAAGGAAATAGTAAGGGAGTTAAAGCCTTTCTGCACTCTCCCGAGGCAATGTATCAGAATGGTCGACACACACATTTCCCTTCAAAACCTGGCAGAATGTTTTACAGTTCCCAGCACCTTTCACCATTGAGCAGGGCCCATACAAGGGGAAAACTTCGAAGCTTCTGCTTCATAAAGCTTGAATATAAATATATCTGTGCCTAAATTCTTTAGAGAATTAAGATACATACTGAATGGTTCCAAGACCTAAGTAAATTATAACAATGATGGTCACTAGGTCATCCACTGGGAGAACTGCATGGAAGCAGGTTTCCTGTGGTGACAATTATATCTTTTGAAATTTTATTCTGAAATAAAATTAGACTTATAGAAAATTTGCAAAAATATTTACTTGAGGTGTCTCTACTTCATTTAACTTGGCATAATGTGAGCACCTGACAATGAATATCACTGAAGCTCAGAGACAAGCAAGCACTCTTACTAATTCTATTTATTATACTGCAGACTTTAGTTCACATTTACCAGGTTCAGTACACATTTTCATCACTAGTCTATTTGTGTTTTAGGATCTGACTCCAAATCCCAATTGTATTACGTCATGACGCCCCTTAGTGTCTTTCTGTTTGTGGCAGTCTCTGCATCTGCCTTTAGCTGTAGTGAGCCAGACACCTTGGGGAGCACATGTGGGTCTTTTATAGAGGAGTGAAGTCACATGCTTGTGGCAGCTGTCCTTCAGAGGGGCTGCCCCACCTGGTTATCCATTTCTGTGCTAAGTCTGTAGAAGCTGCTCTAGGCTGTCTCCTAGGTCACCACAATGTGTTCTCATCAGTTTTTGTCCACGTGAGCCTTTTGTCTTTCAAAGTTTACAGCAGCACAGGATTGTTCCATGCTTGTATATTTCCTGTCCAGCCCCAGGGTTGTGCCTGCAAGAAGCCTGGTAGCAGGTCTTTCTGACTACTGTGTTTTCTTTGTTCTTAAAATCCTGGGTCTTGGATGGGTCGTTGGCAGAAAGAGCTCACTTACATTATTTGTGTATTATCAGTCACCAGGAATGGGTCCTTGTGTACCTTTTCTAAAGTGCAGCTCTCAAAGCACCCTGAAGGGGAGGTAGGTGCACACACAGTATCAAAGGCTAGGTGTGCCGGCCTGCAGAAGCACATCCGAGCAAGGCAACTGCTGCAATGAGAGGTCACCCTGGACATTCTCACCCCTTCACCTCCCACATTCATCTGCTACAACTGTCAATGTTGTCTCACAAGTCTGCCCTTCTTGCCCATCCTAATTGCCGTTTTACTTGCTATTTTTCCCAGGGCTTCTGCGGCACATGACACAGTTTCCTAATAGTCTTTCCCGTTCCTTTCTCCTTTCTGTAGCCCGTCTTTCACACAGTAGCATAAGCAATCCATCTGTTTGAAGATAGAACCTCATCGCTCGCTCTTCTAACACTGCGAGAGAATGGCTTCTGTGCATTTGGTTGGTTTTGGTTAGCATTTGGTTAGCTTAGTGTCCATGCACATTAGCTGAAGGATATGTCTAGGGTCCACCCTATATTTCAGAGATAGTTGGTCTGGGGTGGGAGTCTGACAAAGAGACATTCCAGAAAGCCCCAAGGACTGCTGAGGTTAGAGGTCGACAAGGTAAGGTTGTATCCATACTGGTTAAGAAGAAGCATATCCTTTTACATGTAAGTCCTTGTACTTCCAATACAGTTCCATCTTTTTGCCTAACACGCTCTTCCTTCTCATATCTTTGAACAACCTCTGCAAATACAAGCCCTCCAATCCTCCTTGCATCTCCACTTTTTGTAAATAAAACTTTATACATCACTTCCTGGTTCCCTTTGTCGGGAACCTTCTTCTAGCCTATGGAAGGGAAATCCAGAGTCCAGCAGTGTCTGGTGTATAAAACAAAGGTTACTACTTGGTTCAGGGTACTACTTGGTGACTTACTAATTAGATTCTCTCAGTAGCTCACAAATTCCATGGTCTCAGTCAACTTTGCACTTCAGAATTTGTCCTCCTGATACCCAGCACCGAACAGCACTTAATATAAGATGCTGAAAGAAACAATGTTTCCTGAGGGAAATAGCAGCTCTTTAACACTGAAGAAAGTGTTAAGAAGTTGAACGTGTCAAGATTTATTACTATTACATTACAGATGGAAAAGGGATATTTTAAAGGAGTAGCCCAAGAGATGTAATGAGTTCAACAGGCTGTCAACTCTTTCCTTACTTAAACAAGGCAATTCAAACCGGGTCCTCCATGAATCCTGCACAAGCTTACACCTTCTGGATGCATGATAGCAAGAAAGGCAGAAATTTAGCACCTATTTTGGACGAGTGCTGATTGGTACACTAGCCCTCTTGTCTCTGCAGCCACTAACTGACCAACTAAGGGATGAATGGCCCAGCCAATTCTGCTGTCAACAGCTATAGTATCCACCCACAGTCTTCTTAGCTATAGAATAAACTGTAGAGCCAGCATACTAAATCAACCATTCGTTGTGGCTATGTAATAGAAGTGCTAGTCTATGTATATATATGGAAAATAATCGCACACAGATTTTTTCACAAACTTGTGACTAAAACAAAGCATTTCTTTCAGGTAATAAATAGAGTTGCATTTTTAGTATCTGAGAGTTCATCACTGATAGAAATCATCTATGCTTGTATACCACACTTTGGTGATAATTTCTATTCAAATTTATTTCAAGCGGCTGGAGAGATGGCTCAGAGGTTAGAGGACTTGCAGAGGATCCAGGTTTGGTTCTCAGCACCCATGTGGCAGCTCACAACCATCTTTTACTCCAGTTATAGGACTTCCAATGCCTCTTCTGGTCTCCATGGGCACTGCACACATGTGGTGCATATACATTTACTCAGATACATACATATACAATAGAAATAAATCTTCAAAGCATTATTTCAGAATGGCAGTAGTTATCAAATACACCATTACATTTTGGTATTAGATACACAAATAAGAAACACATACCTGAAATTTCAACAAAGGTAACTTCCTTTGTATTTCTACACGTTAAAAATGTTATGTGTTTATCTAAAACAGAAATCATATGCATTTTACTTTTCATGTTTAAAATACTGTTCTGAGAAGGAGCCATAAAAATTTAATGGGATCCTACTGGGCTCTGTGACAGTAGGAAGGTTAAGAATCTCCACTTAGAATATAAGGTTAGGGCAGATTGTGTTCAGTTTACTTTTGCATTTACTCTGTAATGTAAATTTGAGAGAAGAATTTTTCAGAAGAAGTAGAAAAAAAAATCCAAGCTGAATACTATTTAAAGAACTCATGAAATAACAGACTGGTTAATGTTAATACTGTGTACAAACTACAAATGAAACATTCTTTTGTTCTTTGGGCTACATGCACCCAGTGCTGTAATAGTTAAATTAATTTCTAATATGTCTCATCTCATTATAGATCTGTGCAACAGTCTCTTTCAATTTTAAATTGGGCTTCAGGGAAGATTAAATACTTAGGTATCCCAGTTTGTATAAAATTTCGAGATCCATACAAATCAAACTTCCCCAGTCTAAATGACCCTAATCATCCTAATTTAACTAGATGGGGCTTATTTCCTTTTGACAGCGCTTGTCATGTTGAATCTTAGCTGTAGAGATGAATGGCATGCCAAATGGGTAATCGGTATTCCAGATGTTGCCTTGCCACTTTCCAGCAATGTTATTAATGAAAGTCAGTTGCTTCTTGACATTTTTTTTAACCCTCTAACATTACTGAGGATATAAACTTCATTTCTCCCCATTTTGGTATGGTAAAAGTAATTTAATAGTACAGCAAACAGCTCCAGAGGAAGATCATCTTTGAGACAGTAACTGTCCACTGTGAATGCTCTACCAGGGCCTCCTTGCTGGTCACAGGATTCACAGCCTGGTGAGACTGGATATGGAGAGGTTAAGAAGGCATGAAGAACAGATCAGACCACTGGGTTTTGGGGTGTGTGTGTATGAGCGTGTGTGAATATGAGAGTGTGTGCATGAGTGTGTGTGTGTGAATGTGAGAGTGTATGTGAGTGTAAGAGTGTGTAAATGTGTCTGTGAGCATGTGTGAGTGTAAGAGTGTATGAATGTGAGTGTATGAGCATGTGTATGCAGGAGTGTGTGTGAATATGAGAGTGTGAGTGTAGGAGTGTGTGTCTCTGATCATGTGAGTATGTGTGTGTGTGTGTGTGTGTGTGTGTGTGTGTGTGTGTGTGTGTGTGTGTGTTGGGGAGGTCTGAGTATGAAAAGGGTCATTTCACTTATTTCTGTCTGAGAATAAAAATTAAAATAAGAAGATCTACCATAACAGTCAGTCAGTTAAAACGACCTACTTTCTTGATCCATGACAGTCGTCCATTGGCCTGATGATCCCCTTTCTTCCTGACCAACTCTCAAACTGTGGTGGAGCTCGAAGAGAACAACACATAATGACCTTGGTGAGAGTTATGTCTCTTTTGTTCAGGAATGGAAAGGAAAATATTCTGGGAGTGAAGAGAATACTTAGGTCAGATGGGGATAGGGTCTGAAGACAGAATCACAGATCAAAAGATAGAAGATCTGAGTTTAAAGTTCTATACCTGACTCAGTTTCCATCCTAACTTGCATTACCAGCTTGAAAACATCTTCTTAGACCTAGAGCATTCTTTTAATTCCTAAACAACTTAATTTAACTGTGAGACTGTAATTATGCAGTCTTCGATCACATCACAGACCTCAGAGGGATAAATATATCTGAATAAACAGGAGGTAGAGAGCCAGCAGCTTCCAGAACTAGGAAATGACAGACAACTGGCTGCCTGGACAGTCCCTAATTTCTCACAATACATTGGAGCATCTATTTTCAGCCTCTTGACCCAGTATCTCTGACAGACATTGATTTTAAAGCAGGAGTTGTGAAGGACTTGCCTACCCTGTCTTGGCAGAGCTGGGCTGTTGACTTGCCTGCTTCTAAGTTTTGTCCATTTCGGACGACATTCTGTCTACAGTTAAAGCAAGGGCTTTCTCTTGTCCAGTGACAAGCTTGCCACTAATGCATCCATCTACAAATTTAAAAATTTAAAAATTTTAAGTTACGGTTAGATTACATAGAAGCATCAGGTATTTATAATGCAAAGATTGAACGTATGCATGCAGTTTCCTTGAATTTTTTATTTCTATGAGCATACTAAATATCTTGAGCCTTTATAATGGCATGGAAGAGAGTCAGTAAATATAACTCCTTAGCCAATTGGGAAGAAATTTGGAAATAAAAGATAAACCTACTGATATTTTAAGGTGATGTTCAGTAATACAGATTATTTATTATTCACATTAAAGCTTTATTATGAAAAAAAGATAGGTCTAATTTATATATATATATAACATATATAAATATATATTATATATATAATATTATTCAGAACTAGGAAAAATCTATCACTACTATTATCATCTTCATTATTATTTACATATTAGGTGTGATCACTTTATATGTGTTTATTAAAAATACATCTGGCTTGATGTATTATTCTCTATCTCTCTCTGTGTGTAAATTTTCCCTCAATTGAAAAAAAAACAGGCTTCCCTTTACTTTGTGCTCTCTCCTTTTTAACTTAAGGTTGTGGAAAGGATTTCAAATTTCTAAATATAAAGGATGGTTTAATATCACTCTGAAGAAAGAAATTTAAATAATTAGTGAAGTAATATTGTGGCCTCCAGAAAACTGTCCCAGGGCTGGGCAGAAGGTTCAGTGCATAAAGCATTCACTGCATATAATTATGACAAGCATTCACTGCATATAATTATGACAACCTGAGCTCGGATTCCCAAAACTTCCATAAAAAGCTAGGTGTGTTGGTAGTCCTGTAATCCCAGCTCCACAGGCATGGAGACAAAAGGACTAATCATCCTTGGTCCACCTGAAGCGTGAGCACTAGGTTCAGATAGAGACTCTGTCTCAAAGATAACAAAGTGGAGGCTAATAGCAGAGGGCCCAATATCAACCTTTGACCTCCACTGGTGTACCTGATGACATGCACACCTACTCTCTCTCTCTCTTGCACACACAGACCCCCCCACTCTCTCTCTCTCTAATAAATAGCCTCAACTGGCATTATAACCCACACCTGAGTCCACATCCTCAGGATTCCACTTTCTGCATTGATGATGACTTGGACTCTGATTTATAATTTGAAATCCAGTTAAAACCACGTTGAGCTTTTAAGTGGAAGATGCTAGCACTAAAGCTGTCTTTGTTATAGTCGATCTTGCAGTGTTTCCAGCATGCCTAATTATGTGGGTTTTTATGCCATGCCACTTCCTCAAATGCCAACCCCCCAAAAAAAATGCTATTCTTGGTGCAACTAATTTTCCTCCCATTATCTTCCCTTGGTTTTTCAAGTTCATTAACAATAGAGATTACTGAACTGAGCTCTACTGACATCTGCTGGACA
>CAJQZJ010014103.1:2219941-2245133 GCA_907164525.1 Lophiomys imhausi | reverse complement strand
CAAATTCCAGGGAGTGAGTTTACACAGAAAAAGCCACTACTTCCCAGTATGGGAAATACTTTTCAAGTTCAGACTGAAGTAGACATGTAGTACGTGATACTGAGGGCTAATGGCAGTTTACTGAAGACCTGCCAGTCACGTCCTTTCTATAGCCTGGAGATATGATCCCAGCCAGCTGCAATGGACCCGGGGGTGATTCCTCAATGTCCCCACACTGACTCCTGTTTAGCAGATGTGAACAGTTCTCTTACAGCCCAGTGGTCCAGAGCACTCAGAAACCTGCTCTGCCATACTGCTGGGAAGCAGAAAAGGAACTGGAATGAAGAATGAGTAAGCAGGGACTACACCTGAGTTCTAGGGGCCTTGGGAGCATAAAAATAAGCGTTCCTGCTTAACCCTGTTTGTTTCAAAATTAGGTGGTAGGAGGTAAGGGTACCGTAAAACCAGATACAAGTTGACCTGAGGATACAGGAGTGGAGTGTTGCAGTTCAGTTACTTAAGGGAATGGAACCCTTAGATCCCCTTTATCTAACTCTACCCACATGGGGGCTTCTGATGCCAAATGGATGTGACATGAATGATGAAAAGAGAACCAGATGGCTCTAAGAATGAACGACTGTCAGCCGGGATGACATGAATGCCTGGTGGGATCTATGGAAATGGTCACAGCAATGTTCACATTTTACATGATGAAAAGTTAAGGGCAGAAACATATTACAGGATAATTGAACTGCCAACAGGCTGTGGACAATTTACCATCCAATCTCTGTATAGAGATTAGCCACCAAGTTTCCCAGAAGTAACTACTGGAAGGCTTTTAAACCAAGAAGAAAAACATCCAAGGGAAAAATGTAAAATAACAAAAGTAACAACACCACTTCTGCACAGACCGCTGGGCTGTAGAAGAACTGTTCTTGTAGCCTCTACCCCATAGGGTGGTTGTTGGTGTGAGCTTTGTACTCTACCTGACTTTAAAATCCTAGGAAAACTATTAGCTCTTAAGCATAAGTCAACAGTGGTATAAATATTTTGTCAGTGTAGTGAGTTTAAAAAGCTACAGTGAAGACAGAAAGCTGTATTGTTTGTGGTTAATGGATAACAACAGGTACAAGTCTTATAAATACCGGCAGTCAATGTGAGCCTTCATCAGGCAGTTTGCACACACATCCAGTAGCACTTCAGTGGTGGAGATGCACAATCCCTGATGTACTGGGGTCACAGCAGGAGCAATGCAATGCTAGGAACTGAGCACCGGGCTGCTTTTTAGATCCTATTGTAAGTAGCCATTACAGAGCCAGAAAATGTCCCATATTAGCTATTTTGGTGCCAAATAGAAAATCATGGGATTGTTCCTCATAGCAACCAGCACACAATCCATGGGAATTCAATCCCTCCAAAAATAGCATGACCAAGAGAGCCAGATAGTAGTACATTAAATATTTTAAGATTCTGTTGTTTTATAGCTGGAAAACGTTCCCAAGTCACAAAGTGTCTGGATAGGTCTGTGATAATAGAGGAGGCAGGGAGTAGCTGAGCAGTCAAAAAGGATTTGTTCAGAATTTGAAGCAGCAGCGAGTCTTCATGTACAAGCAAAACTGACTCTGTGCTCTCAGAATCTGATGGACTGTTGCCGCTAGGATATGCAGAGACTCATCTGTTATAAGCATGAAGGCTGTACCATCCAATGCCTCCTAAGAATAAGAATTCTCTGTTCTCTTAGAAGCAGTGAGTTACAGTATCTCCCTTTGGCCCACTTTGTAAGTAGAACTAGATTTTTTACTATATAGTGAAAAGATCAATGTTCAAATCAATTGACAGAAAGGGATGACATGTGACAATCAAGCACAGTCAGCAAAAAGCAACCAAACTCTAAGCCAGACCTTTGAGGGTCAGCCAAAAGTCATGATGGAATCCTGCCTCAGCAAAGTCACAGAAAACCCACTTCCAGATCGCATATGAATACTGAAGGACAAACTCTTCTGAAATAAACATTTCTGAAATATAACACCAAACAAGGAACTGTTGTTGGTGAACTACCTTTCAGATCAGAATGTGCATCACAACCATTTTCAGTTTTGGTAACACTGCTGGAATTCAGTGCCTGCGCAGCTCATTGAAAGTGGTATTTCTAATTCAGACAGAAACTAGAAATTTAAAAAATGACATTTAGGCCCCAAGTCTAGTCTGTAATTCATATAGTTTTTCTTCCAGAAGCATGGGTTACATTTTTGTCCCCGTTAATAATCAACCATTCGAGAAAACCAAGTTTTAAAACTATTCTCTGTTGGAGGAAAATATTCAGAAGATACAGAAGACAATAAATGTTCAACAATGGTCATTCACATACAATCTATCTACCTGAACTGAATGTTTTATGTGTATGTATGTGTGTGTTGTGTATGCGTGTGTGCTGTGGACAGAACCTAGGGCTCTTTGCACACTAGAAAAATGTTCTACCACTCAGCTATATTCCAGACTCTCTCTTCTATTTATTTTGAATCAGGGTCTCACTAAGTTGCCCAGGTTGGTCTTGAACTTGTGATTCTCCTGCCTCAGTGTCCTCAGTAGATGGGATGTTTCCAGGCATGCTTACTACTGAGTCCTTAGAAAGCACTTTAAAGAGCACTAACAGATAATTACATTCATAACCTTAAATAAGAGTAACATTTCCTCCAAGTCTGGAAATACAAGTTAATGTCCACAGAATACTGTACCTGTTGTCATTCATCCTTCCTTTTGGAAGAAAATTAAGACAACTTTCATGTACACTTTTAAATAAAAGTAATTAATAAAAGGAAGGTGCTGAGCTGCTACAGACAGATTATGGAAATAAAAATCCAACTACATCAAGTACACAGATTCATTCTGCTTCCTTCAAAAGCAACGGAAACACTTAGCCCAGAGGAATACACAGAGAGCCATGCTGTTAGCTGCAGGAGGCATGCTTTCTTCTCAGAGTTCAAATGCAGGGAACCTGGCCTTTGTGGGGACTAACAGGTCAGCCAGGAAGTAGATTGTTCCAGCCATCCCTAGAGGAACAGAAAGAAGCACATGTTAGTACTCGAAATGACTCCTTCTCATAAAGCAGCCCATTCAATTCTTATCACCATCTTTATCCTTATCAGCAACTTTATCACTTACTTATCCTAAGCACCCTGTTCATACACTGCTTTCAACCCCAGAGGCCCCTAGCCACTTGTTGGCTTTATTTTTTTTTTTATATAGGAAGACAGGAGGCAGAATAGAGGGAAGTAAGTCCAAGCCACTCACTCCCTGTCACATGGCCACGTGAGTTCCTTAGCTCATTCACTTCCCTGAGGCTCCAGATCTGTGACTCAGCATATGCCTGGCTACATAAATGGTGGTCACCATCCCAGCTACTAATATTATCGTCTGTGGTAGTACGCTTGTTAATTCTTTTTTTTTTTTTTTTTTTGGACACAGGGTTTCATGCAGTCCAGGCTGGTCTTACACTAGCTAACTGGCTGAAGATGACCTGGGACTGCTGATTCTCCTGCCTCTACTATCTGAGCTGACACTGCAGGAGTGAGCTAATAATGTGCCTAGTTTCTGCAGTGTGAGGATGAACTCAGCAAGCACTCTAACAACTGAGCTACATCCCAACCTTGCTAACTGACCAGACACATTAGGAAATAAGGAAGCGTATGTTTAAGAATGGACTATACAAACCAGTTTGTGGCTACAACTGGAATTCAAACACATTAACACCAAGAAGAGTAGTTGATGATATTAAAAGGTAGATCATATATGAAAAATACCTTCGAAGAGAGAGAAGGGGGTGTCTGGTGTCCTACATCCATGCTCTCCATAGTCTAAACACCACTCAGCAAACTGAAAAAGAGACCAAGTTCAATTACTGTACTTATTTCTTCAGAGATCCTCGGAACCCATGAAAACTGTCTATTACTCTGAAAAATTTCCAAGGTAGCAAGTTAAGGAGTTAACGCTGAGAAATGGATGGCACACGTTTGAATGCAGGTACACAGCCTGGGAGGAGTTCAGTGAGCAGTGTGAGCCACATGCTACCAAGGGTGTCACAAAACACAATGACCCTCCTTTTGTCAGCTTTTATTCCCGCAAACGTCCAGGCTGAATCTACCCTTTATAGGAATGCTAACCTAACTGAATAGTTCCTGAAGGTTTTTCTTAAAGAACATGGTCGTTAACTCTAAGCTCACGGACCTTTCGGCCTCCTAGGAGCTGACTGCCCATGCGCAGCCTGGCTCCTACCTTACAGGCCCTGAACAGGTGCTTCACATCGTGCGTGAGGTTGTAGAGTGCCAGGAAGGCGTAGGCATTCCCCGAAGCACCGTGGCACAGCCCGTAGCCCTTCTTCAGCAGCCCGTGCTGCCAGACCACGTCAGCACACTGGAGGGCGTCACACAGGTACTGCTCTTCTTTGAACACCTGTAGAGCCAAGGGGCACACACAGGTTCATCATCAGGGACATACAAGCAAATACTCCAGACAGCTCTTCCTGCCTGGGAAGGCAAGGTGGGGAAGAAAAAGAGGAGGCGTGGCTGAAAGAAATAAGAATGCAACAACAGAGTGTGTGGTGCTGCCAGTGACAAATTCTTACCATTGACTTGTGTCACAGTTCAGGTTCTGTCAACTTGACACAAGCCTTGACACATACCTGGGAAGAGGGAACCTCAACTGAGGAACTGTCCCCATCAGAATGGCCTGTGGGCATGTCTGTGGGCTGTTTCTTTGATTGCTGAGTGTTGTGGGAGGGAGTCCTGGGCTGCATAAGAGAGAGTATGCTGAGCAAAGCAAGGTGGGGAGCTGGTACACAGCATTCCTCCATGGACGCTGCCTCAGGCTCTTGCCTCGGCTTCCCTTCATGTTGAACTAACCTATAAGCCAAACAAACCCTTCCCTCCTCCAAGCTGCTTTTAGTCAGTGTTTCTATCACAGCAACAGAAAAGCAAACTAATGTAACTAGTTTTGATTTTTAAAAAATAACTGGGCCTGGGGCTAGAGAGATGGCTCAGTGGTTTAGAGCACTGACTGGTCTTCCAGAGGGCCCGGGTTCAACTCTAAGCTCTGACACCCTCACACAGACATATGTGCAGACACAACACCAATGCATATAAAATAAATAAATTATTTTAGAAATAACTGGGCTTGATCTTGCGTGTCTGGGCTAAGTATATGTATGTACGCGTGCCTGACGCAGTAGGAGAACTGAATTGGCCACTTGTTCTTAGCACCAGTCCCTCGCCAAGAACAGACACTAGCTGGCTGAGTACCTGTGACACCCTTCACCGTTAGACTATCTTTACATACTGGGGAAGAATCTATGAGCTATCGTGTGTGTGTGTGTGTGTGACTATCTTTACATACTGGGGAAGAATCTATGAGCTATCGTGTGTGTGTGTGTGTGTGTGTGTGTGTGTGTGTGTGTGTGTGTGTGACTATCTTTACATACTGGGGAAGAATCTATGAGCTATCGTGTGTGTGTGTGTGTGTGTGTGTGTGTGTGTGTGTGTGTATGTGTGGTCTCTCACTAGCCCTTCAGCTCAAGCACTGGGCAATGCTAGGTGGCCAGTGAGTCTTATGGAATCTTCCTATCTCCAACTCCTCGGCACTGGGATTACATTTCTATGCATAGAATTCAGTGGCATTAATTACAGGCATGAAGTTGTGCGCCCATTAGCAGTTCCATATTTATCACTAAGCATTAAGTAATGGGCCCTCATTCCCTGTCTCTACCTCCTGACCCTGACACCTTCTACTGTGTCTCTATTATCTGCCTGCTCTACACATTTCCTATTCGCCATCAGTCCATGTAAGTGCAACTTCCTCTTCCCTATTACATTGCTGAGTGTCTACTTATTTTGTGTAGTATGTTTTCAAAGTTCATGAGTATTATAAATTTCATTCTCTTTTATGACTGTATTTCACCACATGCACATACAATATTTAATCTATATATATATATATATATATATATATATATATATATATACAGTTATCTGTTGATGGGTAATTTATGTTTAGGTATTTTTCATGTTTTGGCTTAGAGTGGCGCTATTATGAATAGTTATGTGTACATATCTCTTTGAATTGTTCTGGATTTTTTTTTTTAGGGGTGGGGAGTATAAGTGTAGAGTGGAACTGTTACATTATATGTGAAGTACTAGAGTTTTTAGGGACCAGCAATCTGCATGGCAGCCATACCTTTTCACATCGCTGCAGGAATGTGTAAAGAGTCTGTTTTCAGTCATGCTTCTGGGTATTTATCTTGGCTCTGCTACGTCTGTTATCATCTTAATTACTCTGTCAGGGAAGCAGCTTCCGGTGTTATAAGATGGCATAACAATAGTAGGATGGATACTGTGAGAATAACCCTAAGCACAATGACCTTAGACCCCACAGCTGGTTCACAGCCCTTTTTAATCATTATGAGAATAGTGTTTGTTATGGTTTAGTTTTTCTTTTTAGTTTCCTGTTAGACATGAAAACACAAGGTACCTTGTAGGCTTGGATGAGCATGTAGATGACCCCAGGGGCACCATGGCACCAGTGGACAAGCAGGTCTCTGCTGTCATCCAAACATGGAGGGTAATTGCCGGAAGGGAACTTCAGCTGGCAGACGAAGTCTACACTGGGCTTCACCAAACTATTTAATTTTACTTGGCTCACCTGAAGGCTGGGCTAAAATGAAGAAACAGAATTATTAGTTCTGCTGAAGAAAAAGAAATTCCCCAGAACTCACTGAAAGGCTTCATATCTCCTTGACAACTTTTCCATCTGTAGATATTTTTGGTTTAATCTTCTGTGTTATGATTTTTAGGTAACACAACAAACTACAATTGGGCCATTAATTACCCTGTAAGGCCTTCTGTATTCGTTACTTCCAGTATTTGTTGTTATGGACATATTCAAAAATACTTTTCCTATGTCAATGGTTTCAAACAAGGGCGAAATAGATGTCTGTCAAGTGCAGAGAAACACTGACCACCACTTTCAGATGCACATGGAGTGGGTGCTATCTGCAACAGGGAAGGGCACGAGACTGGGACACATGAGACCTGATGCAGAGCTTCAGTGTGACTCAACACCAAATTGGAAGTGACTTGTATATTGGATTATTCTGATTCTAGGATATATAGATTTATATGGCACAGTGATGCAGGGCACATGGATGTCATTTGGGATATAATTTTGTTATTCTCTTTTTGATACTGTTATTAATTCAGTGCCTTGCTAACTCTTTAAAAGACACAGGGGGTGGGGCATGCAGGGTGAAGGGTGCACAGTCAGGGGATGGCGTTGGGAACGATGTGATGTAGTGTGTTCTCAAGAGTCTGTGTTCTTCAAGACATGTAAAGATAGTACTTTACACAAGGAATACTTCTTCAATAGAAAGTCCTAGAAGCAGAGTGAGTCACTGTCCATCCAACATGGCCTAGAAGTAATAGTGTTTAATTTTATGCTGCTATCTAGGTGCATTCACAGATAGACTTTCATTACTAAAAACCATCATTTCGAATAGATAACAACCTGGAAATTGAAAAATCAATACTTTGGTTCTCAGATTTTTTTATTACAGCTAACAGAAAGAAGCAGGGCAGGTATCTCTAGACTATCAAATTTAATGAAATAAGGCCAGCCACTCACTGACATGTATGATCTTAACTCACCTTTAATGTCAAGAGACAAAAACCTTCCTTTTATGAAAGCTTTTTAAGAATCTACATGTTCTAGAAATATGTCACCAAGGGAACATTACAGAAAAATAAATTTAAGACATTGTTGTCAAAAATGCTAATTATACAACTTCTAACAGAAAACAGAATACATACACACACACATACACACACACACACACACACACACAGGTTGGCCTCTGATCACTGCTCCCAGATGGTGATTCTATTCAACAGCAGTCATGGGCTGAGAGCAGGTATGACAATGGTTTTCCCTTCTTCCAGCCAGATGGTAAAGTGCACATCCCTGTTTGCAACTTCCTTTATATGGCTCTGTGCTTTATAAAGGAGAGGCACGCATCTCTGCTGCCACCAAGAATCTTTTGCCCTAAGTTCTCATCTGCAAGTACCAACTGATCTCTTAAAATGGCACCCTCTGAGCTCTCTTTCTGATCATTCCCAAGCCCAGCTTATTGCAGTGAGTTCTATTTGTCTTCTGTCTCCCTAACTGTGGTTGATAATTCCCTGTATAGTCAGAACCTAAGAAATGTGGCACCCAGCACATTCTGCTATTTTTCAAAAAAGTCACATAAAATCCACTGGACAATCTTCTTGGCCTTATTCTCCAGTGAGCCTCAGGCAGTGTGCGCTCACTGGTTTTTATTGATTTTGTGTTTACTCCTGGTATTTGTTTTAGTAGATTTTCTTTACAATAACAAGGTTGTTCTTTATGACGGAATGATCCTTGTAACTCAAGGTATTTTCTGAGAGAGAAGAACAAAGAGCTCTTCATATTGAAATAGAGGTCAAGGTCCCGCTCTGGTGGCACTCGGTGAGGGCACGTTCACCTGAGATCTGAGCAGCATTCCTAGGATGCTGCCTTTATACTTTTACACTTGAAGGTGCACCCTGGAGGTCAGGTGGCTGCAAGGAGGGTGACACAGTGACTGACAGAAGGGAAGACAGTATCAGGATCTGCTTACCACCCACGACAAGCACGCGTGGGTCATCTTACAGTCTCACCTTAAGCATCCCTTACCTGCATCAGGTAGTAATAAATTCCTGCCAGGCCATGAGCAGCCCCCACGTAATATTCCTGGTACCATTCATACATCAGTGGGGACTTTGCTGTGAAGTTTCTCTTTCTAGATAGGTTTTCCCCAGAGTTTAAGATTGTTTCACAAATCTACAGGGAGAAAGCCAAGAAAAACAACAAGACAATTAGACAAAATGTGTCCTTGGTGGGGGCAAGGGACTTTTTGCTAAGAAGTGCTGAATTACTGGTAGGGAATCAGAAAGCATCATCTTCCACCAGGAAGGACACATTTCCCTTCTGAGAAGTGTGAATGTATTCTGCCTAGAAGATGGTTGGAGAGGACCCTAAACTCTTTTTATTAGCAATTTTAAGAATCTACATGTCTTTTTGAAGAAAAGTACAGACTCCTCTATGCACTGAAGGCCATACTTGTATCTGAGAGATGAGGCCCCCATCTCACCCAGAAAGGGGTTTGAACTATTAATGGAGCAAGATGGCCTTCCGACTCCCATTGCTCCTGACAGGGCTCCCCACTGTGCCTCACCTATAGAGGCTGAAGACATGGTCTTTCTACATGGGATGTGCTAAGTGGAGACAGAGTATGAAGTAGATGCCTAAAACACTCCTAAACCCCATGAAACTGTATTACCTGCTGAATATGGCTCTGAGGAATCTTCTCCTCTCCAAAGTTCTTATTGACAAAAAGCAGGGCAAAGATGTAGCCTATGCGGCCATACAGCATTTCATCTGGTGTGTGGGGATCAATCTTATTTAGGTGAATGAGCCTAGGAATAGAAACATGCGTCTATGATTGTCTGGCAGGGATCAGACAATGGAATATAAAGTGGTCTGTTAAAAATACATACACTGACACATAAGCACGTATACCTAAAACCACGGTTTAAAGACCAGTCCCATATTGAGTTACCAATGGATCTGGTCAAACACAAAGAGCATACACAAGTAAGGCTGAGGATACTGAATTCTCCTGAGCTTCTCACATATGTGGGCTCTAAGACTTGTGCTTAAGGAGTGGAGATGGGAGGAGCTGGCTACTACTGCCATCATAGCCTTTAGAGCCTGGACTAATGGACACTCAGAGAGCTATGGGCTTTAATGAAATGTTTGCTGCATTCCATTCACCTCCATTGCAGGCTGATTGGCCACATGGCAACACATACAAATGGCATAGAGCCTTCTAGCTTCTGTTTTTAGAAACATCCTTGGTTACCAAGTATGTATGTGAAACCGAACTTTTAAATTACTATTCAACACACATTTATTTATTACTAAATTCACTTATAACAAACACCAACAATTTCTTAACTATTAATCCTATAAATTCTTACAACCCCTTTAACCTATCCACTAAACCTATTGATAATTATAACAACTACTTTCATATCCTTTTAGAATGATACAGTCTCTGGGGCAGGTCCTCAGTCGTCAGGAACACAGTCTTTGTTGTAGATTCTTTAATGCACTTAGCAGTCCTTTTTCTGGATCTCTCAGATGCAGGCTCGTCAGGGTAAGTTGGTTATTGCAGTCTCACCTTAAATAAGGCTTCATGCTTTCTTCTCTGTGGGAGACCCCAGCCGTCTGCAGGCCAACTTACTTCTTTTGAACCAGGAACTCAGCTGCTCTGCCTCAGTCCTTAAAGCCAGGCACAATTTCCTTTAGGCCACTGTTCAGACAGATCAAACCCCTCTAGGCAAAAGCTGAGCCACAGGGTCCAGTCCTTGGCCTTTTGGTGTCTTGCTCAGGCTTTCTTTGCTCACCAGCTTCTTTCTGCTTCAGGGAGAGAGCTGGCCATCAATGGCCCGCCCTTTTTTCAGCAGGACTCTTGGAGCTCTCTAGCATCAGGGGCCTCTTCTCTTTCTGGGCTCCATGCACTGTCCTTAAATAGGAGGAACTCTGTTTCAGCTTAATTTGGGCTCCGCCCACTTAGCAGCTGAAAACAATGTCAGGCCAGATACTTTGTTTCTTCAAGTTTATTGAGTCTTTCCTGTTTTTCCTGACTTCAACCTTGTTTTTCAGTCTATTAAGTCTTTCCTGTTTTTGCTGACTTCATGCTGATAATGCTCTTCAGGCCCCGAATTAAGAGACAGTATCAGAAACTCCTATATATTTTCTAAATCTAATTTATCTAACCCCTACATGTATGTATTTCTAGATTTATATACATAAGCACAAACACATGTATGCAATATGAATTTAAGGCAGTGTCGTGGGCATGACAGTCAGGTGCTCATCCTCTGAGTTACACCCTCAGCCTCCACTTTCTCTTGTACTCAAAGAAGAAACAAATGGCGGCATATATTTATCTATTTACAGTCAAGGTCAATCCTGGGGGTAACAAAGTAAAAGACAGAATATGACATTGTATTTTTTTGGGTTCTGAATCAGGTTAATACTATAAATACTGGCATTGGTAAGGCTGTTTGGGATATATATATATTATATATATATATGTTTTGTTTTAAATATATAGTATATATTTAAATATACATATACTATATAATATATACATTTTAAAAATATATTTATACATATATAATCTATTACATAAGTAATATATTTATATATAGATTATATAATACATAAGTAATATATATATTAGTGTTTTACTGTTCATTGGAGGGTAAGCTATTTCCAGAGGGAACTGTTTAAGATGTCTTACATGCCTTGTGACCCAACAATTTTGATTCAGTAGTTTTTCAGTATATACCTATACAGTCCTTTGAGTGGTTCAAATGACTGGCACACTTCCTCTAAATCATTTTCTAAAATGACTCTATAAAGGATGCTATGCAGATTTTTGTGCCTCGTTTTTCCATTATTACACACACCGTATGACCAGGCAACTCAAGGCTCTTCAGGGACTAGGAGGGTTCACAGAAGCTGAGCAAGCTGGCACAGTCTAACCCTTAGCACCTGGGAGGTGCAGGCAGGATTAGTTCCAGGTCATCCTGGGCCACACAAGTCTCTTCCTTTAAAGCAAGTTCACAGAAACAGAAGAATGCAACAGAAGAGTCCTCAGAGCTCAGAGATGCCTCTGAAAGATTTGGAAGGGCAATGTACATGGTCCCAGGCAGAGGTGCTTGGCCAGCCCATCATTTTCAAAAGAACTTAAAAACATTTGCTGAGAACACCAAATTCCTTTCCCCTCATGACAGACCTTGCATCTGAGTAACACCGGGGCCAGGAACACAGACTTGCCGGCTACATACAGACTCAGCTGCCACAGTGACCAGAACATGCACCTCAAGGTCAGATCACAACACCTGATCAAGTTTTAATACAAATGCATCAATCCTATAGTCTTTGGAAATAAAAGCAAACTTCTTTTACTTTTGCAAAGAGACTGAAGGAACTTTTCAAAATTGAAGACTGTGGTGTCATTTCTGCCCTAGGAAGTATAATTAAGAACGATTACTGCATTCGGTTCAATGAATATCCTACCAAAACATGAACTGAATTACAAAAGAGCCAGTGCTCTCACCTACACTACCACTAGGTGGAGATATACAATTAACATTTTAAAACCCAATTCATCTGCACTGGTCACAGCAGATACAGAATAAAGTTTAAATGCGTACAGACAGGCACTATGCAGAGTCAGTATCTCCCAATAAGAGAGCTTAGGCTAATAAGATATGTGGCGCATTTCTTTTCTGGGTCAGAATTCAGATAATCAGTACTTATTAGTTGTCTCTCGTTACTAAAGGGAGGGCTGGAAGTGTGCACTCCACATGCTGCATTCTGAAAATAACGAAGGCAACTGACAACCATAAAGGTTATTTTATGTCTTTTTTGGCAATTCTCAAACCCACAAGCGTATCTCTGTGGCTCTGCTTATCTGTTTGGACAGGCTGATGTTAATAGCAACACGTTTTTACAAGAGACCAGCAAGTCAGCAAATGTTATTGGATGAAGAATAAAGACACACAAAGTCAAGACTACTCTGCTAGGCACCTCGTGGCACTTCCCCAGGGCATTAATGCAGCTTTCTGTCTTGGATGTCAAAAGACTTATAATGGTTAAAAAAAGGTTCTTCTCTGATTCATCACACTGCAACACACATCACTTTCTCTGTCCAGTAAGCCCCAGCTCCTCAGACCTCCAGGGTATTTACCCGACAGCAGAGGAAACCAGTGAGAGAGGTTGTCACTCAACCAGGCCATCTGCAACACAACATGGCCACTCTATTCACTAATCCTCACTAATCACCCCCAGCTCCTCCGCCCTGTGGGAAGTTAGAGACTGCTATCCTCCATTTGAAAAGTGTGAGTCCCCTCCATTCTGAAAAAAATGTCTCAGAGGGTCCATCTACTTCTGGAAGTTAAAGATCACCAGAGTCTATAACCTAAAGGAAATGGATTTCTTTGGATTCCAGTTTCTATATATAAACATTAATTTTTTGAATATTAAAGGCATGTTTGCTCTTTCAAACTCAAAATTCTGATTTGAGAGCCTACTAAACCTAGAAAATTCTGGAGAAGTCAATGGGGCCGTGTGGCCAGGGGACATAACAAAGACACTGCTGAAGGAAATGAGGGTGTGACACTCCCAGAGGATGTGACGTCAGGAAGATGGTCCATCAAACAGCAAAACAAGGAACCACACTGCTTTGGGGCCTGATGATATAAGACAATTTTGGACCTCTAGAAACTGAACTGAACTACAGGAATTTTTGTCGCGAGAGGGAAGAGATACAGAAGGCGAAGCAAGTACTGTAATTCCCAACGGTGGTGCTCATGAAATAAAGAAGCTAGGCAGTCACAGCTGTGGCCACACACAGGTTTCCCTGTCACACCCACATGTACATACATATGTTAGTATAAGAAAAGACACACACACACACACACACACACACACACACTTTTTCTTTTGTTTTGAGACAGTTTTACTCTGTAGACCAGTCTGGAACTTAGTATGTGGCCCAGACTAGCCTTGAACTTGTAGAAATCCTCCTACCTCAACCTTCCAAGTGCTAGGATTATGGATGGGAGCCACCACGCCTGATCTCGCATTTTGTATTTTAACTGTACATAACAAACTTGCAATCATAAATAAATGTTCTTGAACTGTCATAAACATTTTCAAAAATATGTAAATCGCAAAAGGTGTTTACCAAAGTATCAAGTAAACAATAAACAAATCTTAGCTTACTCATTTCAGCATTTTAATTTTTATAAAGCAATGTGGGCACATGGTACCATTTCCCAGAAAGCATTTCTTAAGACAGGACCTTACGATGAGAGAAAAAGGTTGACTGTATAAGAGTGGAAAACAGAACACTGTGGCCTGGAGCGGCAGGGATCCCCCTACACATGAGCCCCTGAAGACTATGTGGAGAGAGGGGGGTGCATTTAATTTTGTCTCCAACGAAAACCATTAAAATTCTTAACAAAGCAGATTACACTTGGCCACTGTATTTCAGGGGAGGTAACCTTGTGTGTGCCATACTGAAACCTCTACAATGTATCTGATGGAAATGCAGAGTGATACTGAGGAATACTATCTGAGAGGTCCCAGATGCCTCATGGCTTTAGACTGGCAGTGCAAAAACTAATAAATAAGAAAGGTAGTTTCTGTGTTTCAGACGTAAGTGAGCATCTGACAGTTTTGGACCGGCTAGTCATACATCAGTAAACTGCTAAGGAAGAAACTCACTCTGCTTAGACTTGTAGAGAATTTATTGCTTTGTATCATCTATCACTGTGGTCAAGCTTGGTGCGAGTTTTTAAAAATTCCTATTTTATTTTTATTTTTTGTGAACCCATGAGTTTAATGAAGGTTACCCAGGCAGTGTGGGTTTGATTGGCACAAATGCATGGAATCTTAATGAGTTGTTGTCCCCTGCCCTCAACAGCTACAATAGCTGAGATGATGCTCAAGGCTGGTGCAGCTTGTGAGTCCTTCCCCTCTCCACTAGGGGATGCTGATAAGACAGATGCTGTGCAGGTTTCCTGTAGGGGACCTCATCGGCTGAGAGCTCAAGAGAGCAAGGGCCATGTTACACCCACAGGGCAGGATTCTAGTCTTTCCTTAAGCTCTCATTCTTTCCAGCTCTCCTGATAGTCTCTGAGTCTAGAGGCTGACATGATGTACCTACCATTCAAGGATAAATGCTCAACAGGAACTTCTTTTCAATGCTTAGATCACTTATGAATCTCTATAGTAGCTTCCATCCAATGTAAAAAGAAGCTTCTCTGAATAAAAATGAAAATAGCACTGATCTGTGGGCATTAATATAAATATTTAGAAGGTAATTTTACAGGTGCATCATGTTCTTTTGGCAAAACTACACCAGTAGCTTCCCCAATAGGGCATATAACCTCTTCAGCTGTGGGCTTTTGACCAGGCTCATAGTACCGGACATGACTTCCCTCTTGGTGAGTGGGCCTCAAATAGTCACAAAACAGTTGGTTCCCCCTATTAGAGTCACACCTCTACTGCACTAGTGGGCACATCCTGCTCTGTAGGTCAGGAGTACAACATGCAGGGTTCATGTCTGAGTATGACTACAAGGTCATTCCCCAGCACCCCGTGCAGCATCTTCAGCCAAGAGGAGCGCTAGCTGGCATGAAGAAAGCTTGTGTAGTTTTATGCTAAACAATTCTCTTCCATAGTTTTTTTTTTTTTCTACACATACTAGATAATGTGGCTTTTCATTTGAAGTTGGGTTATATAATTTGTGGCTTCTAGTAGATATAAACAGTTATGTATTAAAGATGTCAATACAGAAAATGATTTATTATATTGATTCATATGTTATAGGTAGAGCAAAAGATTCTTTTACTTCCCTTCTGTGGTTATAATTTCTAGTATAAAAATGTTATAATGAGAGAGTACTATTGTATTGGACAAAATGTGGGGAGAATGGAGAACTTCTGCATATGTGCATACCTATGCAAGTTACACATACATTTAGCAACACAGGTATGAATAACTTCTTTAGAGCATAATTGTAACTTGAACAGTTCAAAGAGCCTATTGATGAACTACACATTCAGACCAGAGTTATTGTTAGGCATCCATGAGATTTGCTCTGGCACCCCCAAAAGATAGTAAAATATACCGACACTCACATCTGTCATATAAAATGGGGGATTAGTATGCAGCCCATGAACATCTTCACTTATGCTTTGAAGCATCTCTGTTATACCTAAAGTGCTCTGTAAACAGTTACACTCTTCAAGGAACAACAACATAAACTTTTTGTTTAACACTTCTTAGCTATCATTGGCTGAGTCTATGGTTATAAATCCATGGATTTGGAAGGACAAGGTATATTAATGAAGGAATTCCTCAACAAACTAAACTGATAATTGTGCATTTCTGACAGCAATTCTAGGAAAGAAGAGTGAGAATATAAAAGTCACAGGTGTTATAGGGGTGACTATAGAGCTGGAAGTGCAAGTCTACCTGCTGACACAGGTTCTCACTGAGTTGAAGAATGAGTCCTCCATGGAGTTGCATGCCAGTCCAACTTCTTAGGAGTTCAAAAGAGTGCTAAATAACTTTTACAAAATGGAATTATAGGTGTGCCTCCAAGCCAGCTAGAATGGAAGTCTGGAATTAGTATTTGGTCTTTGGCTTACAGGAGAGACCCAATTCCTTTTCAAATGCTGATTCTGGGGAGCACCATGAATTAGTCATCTCATGATCAAGGGTTTGACTCCAGGGAATTGATGTTTGATCTGGACCACGCAAGTGTCTTCCATCTTGTACTAAGCTTAGGATTACAAAGCTATTCCTTAACTAAATGAGGAATATGAGAACTGACCAAAATCACAAACAAACATGATTACCGTATGATGCAATCCTCCGCCTGCTTCTCACTGTTCATCTTGTGATACAGCACAGCAGCCACAGCCAGGGGGCCCGCATCGCCGCACAGGAAGGTGATGGAACGCCTGCTCAAACAGTTTAGGCTTTGCTTTACATAGCCATGTGCCATCTGCAGGTAGGCAGGGTCCCCAAACACATCGTAGAGATGTAAGTAAAGCAAAGCAATGCCTGGGATACAAGAAGAAAGCACATGGAGATGAGGACAGTCATTGTGTTATTTAGGCATGTCACCTCCTCATCTAGGTTGAGTTTTATAAGCTATGGGAAATCACCTGCGAGTTTAGCTGTATTTACTGCAAGGCAGCTCTAACAATAAATAAGGCAGAGGGAGTCACTTATTTTCTTTGCTTTTTAAAAAATTTTATGTTTATTTATTAGTTCATGTTACATCTCCATCACAGTGCCCTCTTTCCATCCCTCCTGGTCCCACCCCCACACCCTCTACCCCCTCTCCCTCCTATCTCACTCCTCCAGAGTGGGGTGTCCCTACATATCAGTCCGCCACCCAATTGAGCAGTCATACGAGGGCTAAGAGCTTCCTCATGTACTGGGGACCAACATGGCAGCACCCCCTAGGGCAAAGTGTCTCACTAGCAGGTAACAAAGTCTACTCCTCCATTGCTGGTGGGAGTGCACCACTATGGAAATCAGTCTGGCGATATCTTAGAAAACTTGGAATAGCTCTACCTCAAGACCCAGCCATACCATTCCTGGGCATACATCCAAAAGATTCCTCACCAAACCACAAGAACACCTCCTCATCTATGTTCATAGCAGCCTTATTTGTAATAGCCAGAAACTGGAAACAACCCAGATGTCCCTCAACAGACAAATGGATAAAAAAACTATGGTACATCTACACAACGGAATACTACTCAGCTATCAGAAATAAGGAAATCATGCAATTTGCAGCCAAATGGATGGAACTAGAGAAGCTCATCCTGAGTGAGCTAACCCAGACTCAGAAAGATGCACATGGGATATATTCACTTATAACTGGATTTTAGCCACTTATTTTCTTTGTATTCCTCATTGTTAAAATTCCATTAAGTAATAAAGACTTTTTAAGACTTGTCCAAGACAGAGACACATAGACACAATGACCATTACTAACGGTTTTTGGTTGATGGCTGTTCTGTTAATAATGAACAAGAAATACAACCTTGGTGATATAAAGCAATTCAGAGTAAGGGATGAAAAGATAACTCCTCTTTAAACAAAAGATAATGTGTGTGTGTGTGTGTGTGTGTGTGTGTGTGTGTGTGTGTGTGAGAGAGAGAGAGAGAGAGAGAGAGAGAGAGAGAGAGAGAGAGAGAAGACAGTTTGTGTCATCCTGGACTTTAGTTCCCTTGTAGGCAGGGACTGGACACTTGAGAAATACTTGCAAGTTTTCTAATACTTTTCCTGTCAAGGACACACCCCCTGGCGCCACACTGCTGCCCCTCACTACTTTGGAGACTCATGTAAGAGCTACCAGAGGCTTTGCCCTGGTCCCCACTCACCTGGCACCTGTCTTCACCTAAAGTCTATGGAGTAACTTAGGCAGTGTCTGCAAACTCTTATTAAAAGTGCCTGTCACAGGAGACAGAGCTCCCCCTCTGAAGCCAGCTCAGTGAGAAGCAGTCAGAGACGTGGAGAAGGGAGTCTGTCTGCCTAAAGCATTTCCAGAAACATTTTTCCCTGTAAAGTACATTTTCCATCTCATTTGCCATTTTTAGAAGACACAGAGCCTATGTTTAAATCTAAATTAATAGAGCCAATCTCTTCATGGATTTCAATGCAGTAAAAATGCAGTCTGCAGAATTACTTTTCACTGTACTGAGGACAATTTTAAATTCAGATACTTTTCTCATTTTGCATGGGTAATCTCCAAAACTTTGTGTTACAGACAATTCAATTTCACATGTATATTAAGGCCAAATTTTCATTTCCTGCCAAAGTTAATAACCTTGTCTGCTCTTTCAAAGCAGCATGGTGTTAGTAATTCCAAAAGTTGATGAGCAGATGTAATGATGTTCAAGGTTTGTAGATAAGTGTACAGAACCACGTATGTGGGGAGGAAGAAAAACATCTGCTTTTCACAAATGATCAACATCAAGGGCCTCATACAGAATTACCTCCTTAATGGGCTTCACACCACCCACGGCATGGCCCTGCTGCCGGGGACCCGCTTAGACAGTTGCCCTTCTACGTTCCCTGTATTCCCACTGCTGCCTTCACCCCCTAATTATGTGATGTTAGCGCCAAAGACACATAATGACATAACGTGGATCTGAGAAAATAAAAAGTGATGAAATGCAAGCCCCTTGACTAGTTTCCTTCTTGGCCCCTGGTCTCTCACGATCAACAATTCTTTAGTCTTAAACAGTTAGCAGACCAAACCTGTATGCCTCACAAGGGTAAGCCCTGAGGCACTCCTCATCAAAATCGGGGATCTTTCACTTGGTCCTTTTCTGATGAGCACAGAGTTCTAGCTTTAGCTGATTAGATTCGATGGCCCCAGGTTCCGTTTCCCTCCTCCCTCTGTCCTGGGCTCTGGGGTTATATTTCCATTAGGCAGCCTGTTCCTTGAGTGTGTGGTTTCTTGCTGTATAAAGTACCCAGGGATGGGAAGGGCTTTCAGTGCTGAATGCTGCTGACAGTTTCCACGGACCTGCTCACAGTCCCACTCAGGCCACGACAATAGACAAAATGCTGAAGTATGAGATATTTCATTTCTCATCAACATTTTTAAATTAAATAATGGGAAAAAGTAGGGAAATGCAGAAAACCTGACTGTCTCGAGTCTGATCCTCAGATTCCCCAACCCTGAGAGTAGGCACACACATACCTTCATCTTTGCACAGACAACAAAGACTCAAAGACAGCAGGCAAGGTGGGGCGCCAAGATGCAGCCTGTGTGCGCGCCATGGCACACATGCGGAGGCCTGAGGATGATTTGTGGGTGCCTGTTCTCTCCTGCTGCCACCACAGGGGTCCAGGGGCGGAAATTGAGTTGGAAGACCTGGTGGCAAGTACCTTTACCCATCCACCATCTCAGAGGCCCAACATTAACATTACGTTCTAACTTAAGTTTATTGACTTCTTTTTTTTTTACATTCTTTTTTTTTCTAGTTTCTTTTTTTCCTTTATTTTTTATGTCTTCAAGTTACATCTCAATCGCAGTCCCCTCCCTATTCCCCCCTCCAGTCCCACCCTCCCACCCTCAACCCCCCATCCTCTTCCCTTTTTTTTTCTTTTAAGTTTAAGGTATATCTTATTTCCCCCTACAGTTTCCCCTCTCAGTCCAACAAATGGCTCTTTCTCTTATAATAACAAATACAATACAGTACAACAGATGTAATTAGGCCACAGTTATGAGGGTCATATGGCTTAACGTAAATTCCCAATGACCAGTCCATATGTATTTGGTACCTGACTTTAACATTCTACTATCTAAACATCTCCATGAGTTTAAAGGTCTATATCTGACTCAACATTCATACTAACTTGCAACACAATTTTAAAAGTATCTTCTTAGATCCATAACACTCTCTTGACTCCTAAACAACTCAAAATTTAATTATGAGACTCTAGCTATCTGTTCTTCAGCCACCTCAGAGACCTGAGAGGGATAAATATATCTGATTTTATAGGAAGTACAGGGCCTGCAGCTTCCCAAACTAAGAAATGACATACCTGTGGCTGCCTGGACAGTTCCCATTTTCTCTCCATACATTACAGCATCGATCTTCAGTCATTTGGCCCCGTTTCTCTGACAGACATTGATTGTAGAGCAGGGATTATGAAGGACTTACCTACCCTGTCTAGGCAGACATAAGGCCGGTCACACTAAATCTACTAGAAGAAAAAGTGGGAGAAACCCTCGAACTGATTGGCACAGGTGACAACTTCCTGAACAGAACACCAACAGCTCAGGACTTGAGGTCAACAATCAATAAGTGGGACCTCATGAAACTGAAAAGCTTCTGTAAGGCAAAGGACACTGTCATTCGAACAAAATGGCAGCCTACAGACTGGGACAAAATCTTCACCAACCCCACATCTGACAGAGGGCTAATATCCAAAATCTACAAAGAACTCAAGAAATTAAATGCCAAGGAACCAAATAATCCAATCAAAAAATGGGGGAGAGAGCTAAATAGAGAATTCACAAAGGAGGAATCCCTAATGGTTGAGAGACACTTGAAGAAATGCTCAACATCCTTAATCATCAGAGAAATGCAACTCAAATGACAGCACATGCTGGAGAGGGTGTGGAGAAAGGGGTACCCTCCTCCATTGCTGGTGGGAATGCAGGCTTGTGCAACCACTATGGAGGTCAGTCTGGCGATATCTTAAAAAACTTGGTATAGCTCTGCCTCAGGACCCAGCCATACCACTTCTGGGTATACACCCAAATGCCTCTTCATGGAATCATAAGGAAGTTTCCTCATCTATGTTTATAGCAGCCTTATTTGTAATAGCTAGAAACTGGAAACAACCCAGATGTCCCTCAACCGAAGAATGGGTCAAAAAACTGTGGTACATCTATACAATGGAATATTATTCAGCTATCAGGAACAATGACATTATGCAATTTGCAGCCAAATGAATGGAACTAGAAAAGCTCATCCTGAGTGAACTAACCCAGACTCAGAAGGACACATATGGCATCTATTCACTTATAGTAGGATTTTAGCTATATAGTAGAAGGTATCGATACTACAACTAACACACCAAAGGGAACTTGGTTTATTGACTTCTTATCTTGGTTGGTCTACTCCGTGAAAACTAGTGTAGTTAAGCTGTGCAAGTGAAGGGCTTTGGCTTGTGCTATGTTTCAGCTTTGCTCATACACATAACCATATATATATATATATATATATATATATATAATATATGCACACACACATGACTATGTATATATCTATGTGTATATACACACACACACACACACACACACACACACACACACACACACACATGCTCACACATACGACTGTGTGCTCACACACATGAATCTTAAAGGAGAGTGTAATACTTCTTTTTTTTTTTTTTTTTTTTATAAATACTTTATTTTTTTTTTCTTCAAGTTACATCTCAGTATCAAACCCCTCCCTATTCCCCCTTCCCAACCCGCCCTTCCACCCTCTTCCCTCCAGAGGTTTCCCCTTTCAGTCCAACAGCTGGTTCCTTCTCTTATAACAGTAAGTATTATACAAAACAATAGATACAATTATGCCACATTTATGAGATTAAATTGGCCCAGTATACCTTCCCAATGTTCAGTTTAGTGTAATACTTCTTAATGGAGAAGGGGAGACATAGAAAACTGAATGAAGCAAAGTCTAATTAGAGAACATTCATCTATGAATCCTACAGTCAGAAAATGTGATCAGTAAGCATTTGGGAAACATCTGAATTCTGTGTAACTTGAATTTGGCAATGGTTCCCAATGTGTCAGGGGCACCTGCCTTTCCTTAAAGGAAAGTCACAGTCTTTGTGGTCTGGGAGGCACGTGACATTAGCACTGTGGACACCGCTCCCTCATGCTGTGGCGTCCTGTGGCATCTGATGGTAGCTTCTGCCATACAACTACAGACACTTAAGTTCACTAAACACAAAACAAACTTACAGTTACACCCATGTACTCACAGTGTTCAATGACTACATCTGGCCAGTGGCAGCAAACTATCATTTCCAGAGCAAAGATGTTCTAATGCGATCCCTCAAATGGGCAGGGAAATGTTTCTCTGCATACGGAACTGAGGAAGACTGAGGCTGCCTCAAACTCACCCTATAAATGTGGCTTTGAAATGTTTGTAACTAATTTACTTTAAGAAAAAAGAAAAGTATGAGGTGACAGTGACACCATGGTGGAGGTCAAAAGGACTTCTGTAAGAGGCATCAACCCTGGCTGCCTCTGTTTCCCTCTAGAGCTGCCACTCGGGGGAGGGAGGGCCAAGGCTCAGGGACATTTCTAAATCTGCAATTTCTTTGCTCAGCTACTGATCCTCAGCGGCGCTGTAAGTACAGCCAGCTGTCAGGAAGTAACTAATATTAAGCCTGTGCATTTCTGAGGGATCGTTATTTCTATTCTTCTTGACCGATCAAGACCTCATTGTGTCTCAAATGTATACGGAGATGATAAAAATCTCCAGACACATGGGCCTTCCAAACAAATCTCTGCAACGCTAGAGATTTCCTTGTTTATTCAAAGGCAGTCAGCACTGGGATCTTTGCCAGAGGATGTCAGCTCCCTGCAGGTCAGGGGCTCTCATGGACACATGCACCACAGCAGGAACTCGGCAAGAAAGCAGATCTTTAGGGAGCTACCAGAGGGGGTCCGCTGGCACTCCATTTGGAAAGTCAGATAAGGAGAGGGGAGGGAGAACTCCAATCTGAGTGCAAACTGTCCCTTTATTGAAACTTTAAAAGTTCACCATCAGTTACTATGCTTTCCCCCTTTCAGGTTTGGGGAATAGAAGGGAAAATCCCTGATGAACTCCCATTACCCATGCCAGTCTGCCTCTCTGTATCAAGCTGGTGCTTTCTACCATAATTTCAGAACTGTTCCTCAATCTTAAGCGTTAAAGACTGGGTACATGATTCATCAACAGAATTAGTTGCCATTAGGGCAGTTGCTTCTTCCTGGTCATGAGTTTACTGTGAACAGCCCTACCCACCCAACCTGGGTGTCGGTATAGCACCCATGGTGGTATCCACTCAGCCGTGAGACCACAGCTGCCCAAGGTGGGCTGCTTGCTGTACAAGTCCCTCAGTGTTCTTCACACAGGTCATCTGGAGGAAAGCGGGCATGGTTTTATATCATCCATTTAATATTAACTCAAACAAAGAGTAGCAAAAGAGGTCCAGTGAGTCCCTCAAGTATAAGCCTTTTTTCCCTCTAGCTATTTTCACAGCTGCCCTGCAACTGTGGAAGCAGGATTTAAAAACAAAGGAAACATTACATGTTCTTCCTTCCACTCAGTGGACCCCAGCCCCTCTGCTGCATAAAGGTCAAATACAGAGGCACTGTGAGCCTTTTACTGGGCTGGCATACCAGGTGATAAATAAGCTGAAGTAGTAAGAATGGGGCTCTTCACACTGGGGTCGAGGACTGCCTCTGCCCTTCCTAGCTGTGCAAACCCTCACTAAACCACAGCACTCTTCTGGAACCTATAACAGCAGCAGCTTCTCTGTAGAATCACTCAGTCACGTGGCTCCCACGGAACAGTCCTAGCACACTCTGACTTAGGTGTCTAATCCCATTAGGCGGTGAACCTCACCGGATGTCAGCTCGCTTTATCCCATCTCTGGTCTCTCATCTGAAGGGGCAGGGAGCAGAGGGGACTACCCTTTCTTCTTCCCACATTTCAGCATCTCTCCTCCTGCTCTGATCTGGGAGGACAAAGATCTGGGAGGACAGAGAAGTGATCTCATCCAGAAGCCACCTGGCCTTTCATTAGTCTCCTGGAGCCCCCTGTCCTCATGTCCTCACTCCTTCCTGCTTCCCAGGCAGGCATGCTCACCCAGGACTATCAGGTGCTCAAGGAGTCTGGGGAGTTCGATGGGGGTGAGGGCATCTAAGGTCTCAATGTTCTTTACCAGCTTTGCCAGTTATGAAGCAGGCACAGTGTAACTTGTCAGTTAATTCCTGAATTCCTGTCTCAACTGGAGCAGACTGGAAGACCTGTGATGAACTGACTTGCATGCTGACGACACGAGCTGAACTGAATTTCTGTTTCTTTCCCCGCACCCAGTTTTAAGTAACTCTTCTGGGTTAAATCGGTAGTGGCCCAGAGCAGTAATGCAAGCGCACTGCCATCAAACATTTACTTTTCAAACACTGACATTATGCTGAGCAGAAGTTATTTGGAATGGGACTGACAGGCCCAGCTACAGTCTTTTTGGTGTCACCTATAAAGGTCATTGCTTAGGGCAGTCTGATTTCCTTTCTATCATTCCTTCTTTGTATGTATGTGTGTATGCATGTTTATTTATGTGTGCATGCATGCACTGAGTGTATGTGTGTGTGCACACACACTTGTGCATGTGTAATGTGTGTGTGTGTGCATAGGCCCAAGGCTGATGTCAGGAGTCTTTCTCAACTATTGCCAACCTTATTCATTGCGTCAGGGCCTCTTAGTTGAACCCAAACTAGTCTAGCTACCCAGAGTGCTCTGGGGATCTTGTGTCCACATTCAGAATGCTGCAATTACGGGCAGCTGCCACACCAACTCAGAATTTACTTAGGTGCCAGGGACCTGAACTCTGTTTCTCATCCTTGTGTGGCATGCACATTATCCAACTGAGCCATCCCCTCAGTTTCCCATCCACCATTTCTTCTTGTTTGCTTACAAACACTGACAATCTGCTCTCTGCGCTTCACTTAATCACACTCTGGACATCTACACCCTACAGCTTTTTCAAACTTGTGCCTTAGGAACATAACCTACAGTAAAAAAGCATCAACATTATATGCTTTGATGTGTAGCTCAGCAGACAATGCTCCTGGCACAGTTATCTATTCCATCTATCTATCTGTCTGTCTGTCTGTCTATCTATCTATCTATCTATCTATCTATCCATCCATCCATCCATCCATCCATCCATCCATCCATCCATCCATCCATCCATC
>CAJQZJ010014103.1:2151427-2219931 GCA_907164525.1 Lophiomys imhausi | reverse complement strand
ATCCATCCATCCATCCATCCATCCATCCATCCATCCATCCATCCATCTATCCATCCATCCAGAAGCGCTCTAGTGAGCCCAGTGTTTATCCACATCCAATGTCACTGGCTTGGAGGTACAGGTGCTTCTCATGAAGGTGAAGGGGACATCTGCTCAGGGCTCGAATGAGACAATAAAATGCTGGCGCTGGCACAGAAGCTTCTTATAAAGAGAGATCAAATCACAAAGAAGACAACTGGCTAGAATGATTTTTTTTTCAAGTAAATCTAGTGTCAGCAGTAACTGAGACCCACATACTAATGTGGCAGCTAACAGCTGTACATTTGGCAGATAGCATCTTGAAACACTAATGACCTGCGTTTAGAGCCCAAGTTAATATTACTCTAGGGATCACGTGGTAGCTTTTCTTGTTTGAAATGTTATCTAATACTTGAGAAGAGGACACACGCGCCAATCCTAGCCTCATTAACTTCCTGAGTTGCCTAACCGAAGCTCAGCTCATGCCGTTCTGAGCTGAAGCCCCTTGAGCCCTTTGTGCACATGGTTTTGCCTCTTTTAAGCTGGAAGTGGAAGCTGATCATCGCTTCTCTGAGGAGTCAGCACAGTGAGGCGTGGGGATGGCTAGCACTTCTCATGCTTTCTAAAGACACCGGGGAGATAGGTCCTCCCTTGGGTGGACTTGAGTCTGCTGATATCTGTCAGACCCGCAGCGGTTCCCAGGAAATGGTTACTCCACAGAGACACTTCCCTGCCCATTAACCCTTCATAACAATAACTCCTTACTAGTCTTCTGTGATTTCACCTCTGGACACCATTCTAAGATCTTCTATAGGTTTCCCTGGAACAAAAGGCAACCCAGCCCAGTGACAGGTAGCACTAGTCCTCTAGAGTGTCCTACACATCACGGGACCCATCACAAAGCCAGCAGCTGGCCACAGCTTTGGTTGTATGGCTCCACTCCTGCTGTTTTCTGCATCTAAGTAACCTGAGGGCTGATCTTGCTCCTAAACTGTGAGCACAGACCCCTGTTGGTCTGCTGGGAGGGAATGGAGGCTGGAAACAAACAACCCAAGCGGACTGCTGGCATGTGCCTCAGTCACTGTGCACTGCCTTTCAGCACTGCAATATAAAGGGGGGGGGGTTCTGGTGAGATAGCATGCTATTCACCTGAAATATCACTTATTAACAGCTGCCAACTGATTTCAGATGATGGACGAGAAGTCACTTGAGAGGATTCTCAACAACTCTTTTCAAATACAAGCCATTATGAGAAGAATCTTCCTTGGGTCATGCTTTATTCTGAACCTACACTGAGTGTAAACACAGGATCAGGAAGTAGGAAAACATATTTTCTACAAAAGAATGCTAGGTTTCTGTTTTCTGACTGCAAACACTGGGAAAAACTTCCAGGATTTATTTTATGTTCAATCTAGATAACCTGGTCCCAGCCTTAATTATACTTCCCTCAGATGCCTGGGAAATAAGGCTTATTTCTCTATTTTTCAAATACTTGTAATAATTTTTGAAAAATAAAACACTGAACTCTGCTGGGTCATAAGCAATTCTAAAATGGTGTACGGTGCGGGCATCGGGCTGCCATGGCTCAAACTGCTCCACATCACAGATCGTAAGAAAATCTTCATTTATAAAATCTACACAATGGACATATGTGTAGTAGTTGTAGGAAAACATACATACAGACTCACTCGAAAATTAAAGGGCATGACTCATGAGCCAGGCAGGCTGGACAGAAGCCTACCGTCATCACCTGCTGGCTGTGCAACCTAGTAACCCAGCCTTGGTCTGCCTCTGTTTCTCAGCTGTGACATGGAAGCCTGCATTGCCTCCACACCATGGAGCTGTTCTGAGGCACAGATGGTAAATTAAAGGAAAGCACTCAGCACAGTGTGCACTTTCCCCACTGGTCACCGAAGTCCACACACACACGTTCACTTTCTCACTCTCGTGATGCAAATGTCAGAGTGACTATTACTGTTACTAGGAACAATGCTGTCATCTCTACTTTTTTCCCAGGGTCTCAGGATTTTGCCTTTCAATCACGAGGTTAAAAGGGTAAATACCAGGGGTATGAGGCTTAGTGACGGCATCTCATAGGTGTGACATTTAAATTCTACTGAAAACACACACAACACCTTTAGCTCTGTAAAGTATCCTCAAGGTCCTTTTAAAAATAGAAGCCAAGATAGGTCCCACTGCACAACAGTTTGAAAGGTGAGGTGTGCCGCCCCCCATCTTTAGTGTGTCCGTGTGTAGTGTGCCTGTGTTTGCATGCCTGTAGACCTGTGTGTTTGGAGGCCAGTTTATACCATATTTGCTGAGACAGGTCTTCTGATAAAGCTGAAGCTGAAGGATCTGGATAGTCTAGCTAGCCAGTGTGCCTAAGGATACGCTGTCCACCTCCTGAGTGCTGAATTTAAAAGAGACTGCTGGGTTTGGGATTACAGGAGGGCTGCTATGCTCTCCCAGTTTTTATTTGGATGCTGGGGAACTCCAGTTCCCATGCCTGGGTAGCAAGCTCTTTACCCTGAACCATCTTGCCAGCCCCTCATTTACTTCAACGTGGTTTGTTTAACCATGCACATATTTCTATAGTCTTACTAATAACATATCCTGTATACACTGGTTATCCCAAAGTTCAGTCTTATTTGAGCCAAAATTAACTATCAGACCATACTATTGGGGGAACAAAACATAACAAATCAGATGGTAAGTTTCTAATTGTAATGGTTATCTTGCAAAGCATGTACCACACAGAGGTGCCCTGACACAAAGTCAAAGCACTTTGACCCCATTAGTGTCAGGCTTTCATGAAAGACAGAGAATGGAAAAGGCTCTGGGAGTCCGACTGCTTTGATGAAAGTACACATTTGGCACTGAGCGCACGGTGCTCCATCTCTCCACTGAACCCTTTCATCTTCAAGGTCAGTAAGTACAGCAAGCTGACAGCACACACAAGGTGTCATGGAGCTGGGCGGCTTCATTTTGTAGCTTTAAATCTTCAGAGTCATGAAGGGCCCCGACATGTGACTGTGGCACTTAGTGATGTGTGATTGATGTGTGTACAGTACAGGAAAACAAAGGCATTTAGAGTCCACAAACAAGGGTCTGAAGGAGAAGAAAGGGGATGTGGAGAACTAGTCCATCAGTTAGAGGAGGCAGGAGCATGGCAGTCTCTCCTGGAGGGAAGGCACACCAAGCACTTGGCAGTACTTAGGATCTTGCATTCTGAAACAGTTCTCCCGTAATAGGCTTTATGGAAAAAACACTGTGTGAGATGAAGACTTTGTTTTCAAAAAGAAGAAAATTGTTTTGAGTTTCTTTGGAAATGAAGAAGGGACAAAATATCATTTACATGATTTAAAAATATTTAAACCTTAGGTTCATTCTTATAAAAGATCTTAGCAAGTTCATTCTTATAAATATTCTGACCCAAGTGCTCAGACGTTAGACAGAAGCTGCAGGTGGGAAAAAAAATAAGGACCAACTGGCTGTACAACACATATTTAAGGTAGTTTTCCTTACAGATAGGAGATCTAAGTCACTCATAGGTTTTGTCTGAAAGTGTATGTTCTCCTTCAGCAATGAAACTCCAGAAAACAGACTGCATGAGCCACCCTTCCTTCGTGACAGCAGTGACCATGTAACTGTGCCAGCCAGTGCACACTGAGCAGAACTTGAACACCGAGTAGGCCATCTACAAAACCCTTCTAAGGGAAGGGAATGCACTTTTCTTTTGCTCCCTTTCCTTCCAGCACCAGGAGAAGTTGAAGTAATAGGTGGCCTTTAGTAGCCATCTTGACCAAGAGCAGAACTAGAGGCTGAGGAACCAGAAAGCGGTACAAGAGGGACCCAGGTCATGGTTAGCACCCAAGGTTACCGTAACAGCCTTCAGCTGTCCAACTGTGACGTCTCCACGGGAGAAACATAAACTACAGTATTTAAACCGATGAACCTAATTCCATCCCAAATCCTAATTCTACATGATCCAGCACTGGCTATCAGCCTCTTTACTACTAGAGAATAAGACATCAATTTAAAGTTCTAATTAATTATAATCAGTCTTGACTCACACAAACCACACTGTAAGCTAATGACAACTTGTAACAGCTTTCACTGTCCAATGACAACAAATGTTCAATAAAAAGCAGTATTAAAGGAAGTTTTATAGATTTTCTAAATGAAATTGCATTTCCTAAATTTGTGTATAAGTTAACAAAAGGAGCAAAAATAAAGTAGTCTTCATAAACGATCCCAAATTTCAAACTGAGCAAAGTCAAAAGATAGTCTCTTGTTTTTTTAAAAAGCATCATTTTTAGAAAGATACTTGGACATACATAAGTCTACACAAGGGTGCACGGACATCAGATAGTCACTGCGTTGGCACACAGCACCAAGTGTTCCTGTTGTGCTGTTTGTAGACGCAGTTATTGGTAATGAGCCTGCAGCTGTCACTAGACTAGTCCATAAGTTGTAAGGTTACCGAAGGCTCACGACTATGACTTCCTGTGGTCAAAGCAGCACTGTCTTAGTCAACTCAGAGCTTTCTGCTGTTGAGATTGGACATGGCACAGGACAGCCTTTTATGTACCAGAAGGAGGGAGTAGACAGTTTATATGGAATAATGGTATTTTAGCAGCGTTTGATGAAGGGACATTAGGAACCTTGCCTTGAAAGCCATTAGCAAATTTATCTACAAGATGTCATGCTTCCTCAGAAATGCACCAGCAACTGAAGACATCCTCAACTGCTCAGTGTGCCAATCTCCCAGACACTTGCCATTGGGAGTGGCTTTCCAGAGCCAGCGCTGAGAGCGAGCTGCTTGAGGATAAGACACTGGCATTTGAAGTAGATGACGCCAAAGCCCAGAGCTTAAAGCAGTGCACTTCATCTCAGAGAAAGGGATTCTTCCGAGGGAAGTGTGACTTTTGGCCTCTCAACTAACCCTAGTAACTCAGGGTGTTCGACAGATGGTTTTTTTCTTGACATCATCAATCAGCCACCTTCTCTCCCTGACCCCTCAGCAAAGTTCTCTGTAATATGAGCCCATCTGAATGGGCAACATAGGGATTTAAGTCCCTTTTTGTAATCTGTCCCAGAACTAAGGTGTCTCTGGTCAGAGATGAAATAACGTGAACTTCTAATGTCTGAGGAAAAGACCTGAGCCTAGGCCTTCTGTAGTGGACAACCTGGCAGGGAAGGTCACGCCACAGCACCTGTGTAGGGACTTGTTCTTGTTTCATCATTTCTGTTATTTTAAATAAAGATGGCTAAGTCCTTCATTAATGAGACAAGTCTGTCAATTACACTGTAGTTGAACTGTAGTAGGAATGAATCAAGGACACTGTGGTGACTTCCTTCTTGGCATAAAATGCTTTCCTTTTATTCTCCTCTTAATGTTTCTTAATGTGTTCAGCCTCTAAAATACATACTAAACTTAAATCTCAACTATAACAAGTATGAACCAATGATATCTTGCTTTAGCCCAGGCATGGTGGCACATGCCTTTAATCCCACCACTTGGAAGGCAGAAGCATGCAGATCAGCGTAATCTACATAGTGACTTCCAGGAAAGCCAGGGCTATATAGTGAGACCACGTCTCAAAAAATAAAGAAATCAGCCTAATGTTTCCTGCAATGATGTTACAGATTTCATCTGTCTTCCCTGACCTTGTAAGGAAGTGACTTCTTCTCACACTAAAGAGGCTTTGAGGAGCCTGTTGCTAGCTAACCTCTCTCAGACCCCAGTTCTCCACTTGGTGGCAGCCCACAGATCAACTTCCACATTTGTTTGTAAAATGCACATTCCTGGTTTCTGCTTATGAAGAACTGAGCAACTCGCTGCTCAGGGGCCCAGGAACCTGCACAGCCATGAAGCTCAAAATGGAGCTCCCCAGTGACTAAAAGTGCATGGGAAACTTGTGCCCTACACTACTTCCTTCAGTATTTGCACAGAGCCTCTTGTCTCTGCAGTAGGGAGGTTAATTTAGTCCTTCAGCACTCCTACACTTTCTCTCTCTTCCTCCAAAGCAGTGGTTAGCTCTTCCCCATCCTAAAGGCCACCAGCAGTGGAGTCTGGTAGACAGCATGTGAAAATCAGCCACAAGGAGAACAGGGAAGGTTCATTCACAGAACTGGTACTAACTGATCCTTACAGACCAACGTTATAGGATGGCTGTTTAAGGTGACACTTATGGACTTGTAAGACCTGAAGACAAAGCTCTGTGGCTGTGTTTCAGGTACTCTTCCAATCAACTACATTATGCTAAAAACCATTTTCTCTTCATAGTAAACACCCCAATGCCAGGCATGAATACCTGTAGTGTGCCTGCCTGCCCTAAGCAATGTTCATACTGAAAGGTGACTATGGGTTAGGGACTATGGCCCTCCCATGACACACACTGGAGGCCCTGCAGTGACCACACCTCACAGCGCTGGGAAGGTCCTGTTTTGGTTCTCATGGGTGTGCATGCTAGCTCAGTCAGTGCTCTATACCTGCCCAGCCGGTGTATCCAGTGCCATCCCGAGGGTCTGCTGACTTCAGGCCTCTCTCCATTTGCTGAAGGAGCTCTCGAATCTTATTGGTTAAGCGCTGTGAGAACTCAGGAGTGAGCTGTAGAAATCAAGGAAAAATATTTTTAAAGAAGAGTAAAAGTTTATCCCATTAACAGAATAAATAGTAACTTCATGATGACATTTTCTATGCATGGAAATAAAATATTATCATGTAAAACTTAAAGCAGCCTTAAAAGTTTATGTTTTCCAGAAACCACACAGGAAGCTCATTATTTTAAGACATGTTTATTTTAAAAAGTTACCATGAGCCAGGTTACCATTAGAGGCGCATGGCTGCAATCCCAGCATTTGGGAGGCTGGTGCAGGAGGTCAGCTACTTTGAGGCTAGCCTAGGCTACACAGTCAGACCTAGTCTCAAAAGAAAAGAAAGTCATTTTCTTGTTATTTGAGACAGGGATTCTCTGTGTATCCCTGGCTGTCTGGGAACTTTCCCTGTAGATCGGCCTGCTTTTGCTGGCATTAAAGGCGTGGGCCACCATCACCCAGTTTAAGTCCCAGCTTCTTTATATTGCAGCTACCTACCTTCCTGGAGTTGAGAGCAACACTGCCCATGGTTTCTCCAGGCTGCCTACTCTCTGTCAAGGGGTTTCCCACTCAGGGAGGTAAACAGTGGCTATTTTACTGTTCAGCAGCCAAAGTTGTACGACAAGAACCTGGTTACTGTAAGGCTGGGGCTCTGAGGACAGTGACACCCATGTGAGGGTAAACTGAGGTTCATAAGCCATAGTCCTAAAGGCATATTCTTTTCAAATTTATTATTTTATTTATCATAATTATTTTCAAATTTATTATTGTTTTATGTGTAGGTGTTTAAATGGTTTGTATGCCTGTGCACTCTGTGTGTCTGGTGCCTTGGGAGGTCAAAGGGGGTGCCCTGAAACTGGAGTTATAGATGGCTGTAAACTGCCATGTGGGTGCTGGGAACAGAATGTAGGTCCTAGGAAGAACAAGTGTAGAGGAATTTTAATCCAGCAACATGTCTCAATATCAAAAAATCTTAAGAAAACATCTTTGAATGCCATATTCTACAGATCTCTTGAGGTTTTTGAAGACCACCTATCTATCTGTATATTTGGGTAAGCAAATGTTGCTTGTCTCTTAGCAACCTGATTTCTGATTAACTCAGAAAACAACTGCCACATCCCTATCTTAAACACTTGGAGGCACCTGGGCCTCTAAGGTTCGACCTTTCAGGTTCAACATTGAAGGATACACGCCACTTTCTTTGTAGGATTCTCAAAATATGTTCTACCTTGTCACCTTGTTATTTGGGATTAGAATTTACATTTGTGTCTTTTTTTTCCCTTAGAAGTGAATTAAAGTTAGGCTGGGTGTGGTAGCACACACCTTTAATCCCAGTACTTGGGAGGTAAGGGCAGATGGACTCTGGTGAGTTTGAGGGCACCCTGGACTTTATAGTGAGCTCTAGGCCAGCCGGAGCTACACAGTGAGACCTGCCTCAAGAAAGAAAAGAGATGAAGGAATGAATTAGTATTGAGAGCTGGATGTGGTGGCTCACACCTATAATACTAGTATTCAGGAGTCTGAGGCAGGAGGATCAATTTGAGTTAAAGGTCAGCCAGTCTGGGCTACAAAGTGAGCTGTAGCTTAGCATTTCAAAAATCTGAAGAAAATGGGCCAAGACATGTCAGTGCACAAAAGCAATATCCGTGAAAGCTGACTACTCAGAATTTGACCTCAGAACACATAAAAAGCTGTACATAGCAATGCATATCTTAATCCTGGTACTCCTACGGCAAAATGGCAGGTGGGGACAACAGTCACCCAGAGGCTGTGGGCCAGCTAGCCTGGAGTACACTGCACAGCAGCAAAAATAACAGAGACCGTCTCAACAAGGTGGGAGGCAAGAATGGACTCTACCTGGCTGTAACACGTACAGGACTGCCCATCACGCGTATGCAATGAATGGAAATATTTTTTGAAGCAACAAAAAGTAAAAATAATAGTAATAATTAAGTGTGTAAAAGCAATAACTTATGAGCAGCCTAAAGCCTAAGACTGAAGTTCCATCATTAGGACACTTCTTCAAGTTCTCTCCTCAGCCAAGTCAGCATGAAGCGGCCGTTGTTCCAACAACCAGACAGACTGGCTTCAGATCTGCTGAGGTAGGCGGAACATAGGCTCAGAAGGTGACAAGAAGGCCTCGGGGGCTCCACACAATCACGCAAAGCTTTGTCCCAGCAGGACACACCCTTTGGTACACGTCCACACTGCACCTCCATCGTTTGCCCCTCCTATTGCAGGGGCAAGGTATCTTCAGGAGTGACCCTACATAAAAGTTTATAAACTTCTATAAGAGTCATAAAAGCCCATAAGATGTGAACTCACCGCTACCACATCAGCACTTAAAATGTTTTGGGTTTTTTTTTGTTTCTGTTTGCTTTTTTGCATGGTCGACATGTTTCAGGGAAATGAGCTGATAAAAATTTAAAAATATGTGGCATATGCTTTTCGTCCTAGTACTGGGGAGGCTAAGGCAGAAGGACAGTGATTTCAAGGCCAGCCTGGGCTATCATAAATTCAGCCTAGGCTACAATAGTGAGTGCACTCTTCAGTTCTCCCTCAGGGATTTGTCAAAACCAGGTATTCCTTCTACTAATATTACTTGCCAAAGAGGCATGAGAAAACAGGCCCCTGGGGCCACATCCCTGGACTCTCTTCTCCAAGTGCCTCATGGTATGCAAACCAGTGTTAAGTCCGAAAGGTTTTTCTAATCTCTGGCTCCTCATTCTCAGGTTTAAAGATGGCTTCGGAAAAAATGGTAAAATTACAAAATTATTTCAAGCCTGTCGGTCATATTTCTCTCAGCACCTTAAGACATCTGCCCCACAGGCCTGTTAGCTCTCATTACTCTGCCTAGACTTGGGCACACTCACTAAGGAGTAACACGGCATCGCTGAATATGGCCAGGTTCCTCACCTCCCTTAATGTCACTTAGGGAAGGAACTTTGAAGGCATTTTTTATAACTGACATTCTTAATACCTGAGGGTACTTCTTCCACGGTTAGTGATGTTGACAATAGATTTTTATTCCCTACCCAATGTGTTAGGGCTCAGTGCACCCTGACGTAGACACTTATGTAAGTCTGATCCAATCACACTTCTTTGGCAGGGAAGGGATGGGCGCCCCCATCTTCCAGGCAGAAGTGAAGTCCTTCGGAGCCTCAGGGGTGGGGAACAGGGTAGGCTGGCGGTGCGGGCAAGCCTCAACTTACCCTCCCATTAGAATCAAAGTAGCATTCGGCCAGGGACTTGTTATAATCGGCATAAGGATTCGGAAAGGCCCTCTGAGCCATGACGCCGCAAGCGATCCTGCAGAACAGGGGAAAAAAGAGAGCTTAAAGAAGCACCGGGGCTCGAGGCTGGGACGCGGATACGACCGCAGGCGCTCCCGCAGCCCCCAGCCCGCAGCAGCTCCGCAAGCTCACGGAACGGCGGCGGCCGCTGCTCGGAGCCCGGCGGAATGAAGGGCGCCCGTTTTCTACCCACGTCCCACTTCCACGAGTGGGGTGCACAGGCCGAAGAGGTAGCTCCCCAAGCCTCTCCGGCAGCCTAGCAAACCGCGCAGCACGGACGATAACAGGCGCAGCGCGCTCACCGCCCACTTCCTGTATTCCTGGCCAATCGGCGGGCACGCTGAGTCGGAGGCCCGCCTCCCGACCTCAAATTCTTTAAAGACCCAGCGCGCTTTTTGACGCGCTCCGGGTTAGGGAGGCGTGATGGGGCCCCCACGTTTCCTACCCAAGTTTATAAACATGCTGTTAAAGAAAGCAAAATCCGTTCTCGATACCTGGAGTTCGAGCCCCCTTTACCTGCAGAGGGGAACGATCGTTTTTAAATCTAAGCACATAGTCTTATCTACAGACTACTAAATGAAATCATGAAATCTGGGCAGGGTCTTTGCAGACACCTTACGACCTTTTAATTAGCTTTCTAAAAGGAGGGGGAAAAGAAACACAGAAGCGACAATGAAGAAACCAAAAAAAACCATGTGGTCAGCCAGGCGGTGGTGGACACCTTCAATCCCAGCACTTGGAAGGAGAGGCAGTCGGATCTCTGAGTTCGAGGCCAACCTGGTATGCAGTCAGTTCCATCCAAGACAGCCAGGGCTACACAGAGAAACCTTGTCTGAAACAAACAAACAAACAAACTCCCCAAAGCCACGTGGCTAGCACCATCATCCCAAAACCCAGGATGCATTAAATACTTGGGGGACATTTTTTTTCTTCAAGGCGCCGTGGAGGCTGTGGACAAGGCACTAAGTGGCTAGTGAAAAAAAAATCAGGAAATTCATGCAAAATTTCAAATAAACTCTTGGGAAATTTAGTCTGTTCCTTAGTCTAAATTAGAGTCTAATACTAGATTTTTGAAGCCTTAAAAACAAAACAAAAAACAATGAAGGACAAAGAGTGGAGAGCCACATGAGTGCTGAACAAACAGTCCCCTTGTTCGAAAAATTTTCGTTTGAAATTAGAAATTAAATCCTACCTGGGACACATTAGGCCCTCTCTGTTCAAAGAACATGGGAGTCCAGTTCATGTCTGTCAGGGTCGGGAGAGATGCCTGGGATTAAGAGCTCTTGCTGCTCTTGAGGAGGACCAGAGTTTGATTCGCGCACTCATACTGGGCTGCCAACAATCAACAGAACTCCAGGGAATTCAATGCCCTCTTCTAGCCCCCAAAACATTTTCCAACAAGCACTAGTCTGCACACACCTCTCAGAGACAGAAAGAGAGACAGAGAGGGAGGGAGGGAGGGAGAGAGAATAAAATGGAAAAATCATAAAATATAATTTCATGTCCACACGCCTCAGATTGCCTACTCCTGTCCTCCTGCTGTTCCTGAACTTCTTCTTCCTCATGTTGGCCCCGGTTCTCTCCTGTGAAGTTGCCACCCAAACTGTACCTTAGACTAACTTAAAAGTTCCAGTTTTTTTTTTAATAACTTTTGATCTTCCAGTTCAGATCTTCTCAGCACATTAATGGAGAGTAGTAAGAGTAAGGTCCTTAGTGAATATTTGGCTGAAAATTTGGAGAAGCATTTCACAGTAGAGGAAAGGAAAAGGAGCATGAGACATTTTATCAGCTCTTCCTTCTGTAGTTATTGCAAGACCCGTGTCGTGATATCTCATCATGGTCCTCATATGAGAGACTGAAATCTCAGTGACATTTAAATACATTAACTGCTTACAGAAGGATTGACTCAGTATAGCATAGTGGAACATTTAGCATCCGGAGAACAGATGGCAGTGGACAGGAAGATGGGAGTAGCATAAGGATGGAGGAAGTTTGAAAGTCTGAAAGTGGCATGTTTGTTGCTGAAAGAGTGCTGAGCTCCCCAGTCTCTGTGCTGCTGACACTGGGAACAGAGGCTCACATGGAGGGAAGCCAGAGGCTGCTGTGGTGTCCCCTATCACTGTGCCTTGTTCCACTGAGACAGAGTGTCTCACTGAGCCTGGAGATTGCTGTTTTTCTCCTTGGCTGGAGTCAGCCAAGTCCCAGCCATTCTCCTGTCTCCATCCACCCTGAACCTGGGATTATAGGCTTGTACATCTGGCTTTTCTGTGGGATCTGAATTCACACCCTCATGGTTGTGCATATCACTCTCACCCATGAAGATATCTCTCCACTCCCCCCGTCTCTGTCTCTCTCTCTCTCAATATTAATTTCCCCAATACTGTTATGTTGTTTTCTAGAACCCTGGATTAGTGTATCTTGTCTCTGTTGGCACCTATCACTTTCTGTCCTAACCTCCTACCCAGCATTTATTGTCTAGTATTCTAAATTTACTGTGTTAATGAATGACATAGAATTCCCCACTCAATTTAAAAATATTTGTTGATAATAGTTTGGGGATTTTATTTGTACCTATGTCAGACAATTGAACTTTACTTATAGATATTCATTTTTTGTGTTTGTGTTTGCATGATTATCTTGCCAGTTGGCAAGTTTCCTTGGTCTCCTGGCAGGTAGGTTGCAGTTACTAATCTCTGGCTTCAGATATTGTGAATATATTCTCCTACCTGTTAGCTTTCCTCTGCTATCGGTTAAATAAAACCTGTGCAATCTTGCTATCGCGATTCGAAGACTTGGCTTCAAGCTCCTTGTCTCTGTCCACTCCCAGGCTGCAAGATGACTTCTGACATCATGCTCTGGCTGCCACTACAGAGTCCCTTCGCCAAGGAGATCAAACAACACAAGGTCGATTTTCTTACAGTTCTGGGGGTTCAAAGTCTGAGTTGCTGGCAGCATTTACAGTTTTTCTGTTGTCCCTTTTCTTGGTTTGCAGAAGGCAGTCTCCAAATGCCACAGGATATAAAAGGGTGACAGCCAGTCACAGCTACGGAGAGGCCTCAAGCACATTGATTGTGGAAACAGAGAGAAATGTACTTCTTTTAGTTTAGGTTAGCTTGGCTCCATGTCTCTGTTCAGGACTACAGATCTCGTCTGCTGTGTTGTTCATTCCTCCATGTGCTACCCTTGTTACAATGTCTATGGTGGTCGGAGGTATATCTGTGCTCCAGCCCGAGGGCTGGGGGGAGGAAGGTTAGGCAAACTCAGGCTTCCACAGGCTAGTAGTGGAATCCATCACTTCCTTCGTGTCTCCACTGGTGAGCATTAAGTCATATGGCCGTGACTCGCTGCCCCGGGAGCTATGAAACAAGGTCATCTTCTGACCCACTCTGTGTCCAGCTTTGAAGTACGAAGGAAAGGACTGGTTCGGTGGGCAGTGGCCTCTTATGCACAGTGAAAGAGGTAATAACTGATAGCACCTGCCTGTTAGCATAAGGGCAACACTTATGTTATGTTTCTGGGGTCCTCCTTTGCCTCTGACTTTGTTGAATGTATTGTTGCTGACTGTGGTGCATCCCCTTGAACTTCATTAATTCTGCCATTGAACTATAGGAGGAGATAGAACATGATACTATATTATTTCCTTTTGTCTTCTAACACACATGCATGCACACACACACACACACACACACACACACACACACACACACAGGCAAGCAGCTAATGGCTTTTATTTATTTTTATTTTTTCCCTTCTACCCAGAGTAGTCTATTTTCTTTTCAGCTCAAAATGTTAAAAGGCAGCATCCATCTAAGTCTGGCTTTCCTGTCACTGCCCTGTTGGTTTAACATCCAGTTGGGGCTGTGTACAACTGAAGCAATTTCCTGTTTCACCCGAGGTACCAAGTCCACTGATTGGCAGTGCCACTGGCAGGAGAGGAAACAGACGTGAAAACAGACATTCACCAAGCACGCTGTGGTACACTTTTCATTTCCTGGAGACAGTGTTTCCTATGGGACAGACAACACTGCCTCCTTGCCTTGTCAGTACTGTTATTAGCGTGCTGGCAGGTTTCTTTGTAGCTGTAACTGCTGGGCCAGACTTCCTCTTATATGAAACACAGGTGTGTTGGGGTTCACTGGGAGACTAAAAAGAAAGTTGGTCAAAGATGTTCAAACACTTAGACAGCTTTCTTGATTTCCCCTTAACTCTTTAGAAAAGATCTTGATCAACAGCCCAGCTCATGTCTTTAGGAGCAAGACAAGAGAAGTTTTTCTTTGTGTTGTTGAGACCATGAGCCTGTGTTCTGTTGTTGAGATTATACGGACCCTTGCATTATACCTGCATTGTATATGTAAGCAAGCCAGTGAAGGAAAACCATTGTGGCCCTCTACTTGTACTTGGGATCCTTTTCACAATAAGAAAGCATTATATTAAAATATACTTTAATTTTTTTATTATATTCATCTGTGGGGTGTGTGCTATGTGCCGAGGTTAGAGGACAATTTAAGGAAGTTGTTTTCCTTCTTCTACCTTGTGGTCCTGGGGACTGAACTTTTGTCATCATGCTAGGCAGTAAGTGCCTTTACTCAGTGAGCCACATCTTGGGCCCTCGGAAACCCCTAATGAGGTGAGTTGCATTTGCTTCCATCCTCACACAGCCGCACAACACAAGTGCATGTAGCGAGATGATACATCTTCATCCTTGGTTTGTCCCCGTTGGAGACACCCACCAGCCTGTCCCCCTGGCTGACGAGGGGGCACCAGTGTTTACAATGTTCCATGTCACATTAAAGACATGTCTCACTGTGGGTGGTTTTCAGTCACTTAAAAGAAAACATTAAACATTTCCAGCTTTCCTGATATTCATGCTATTTGTACTTCATTCTTTCTATTTGCTATAAGAAGCATGATGTCATATGTCAAGGTAACTGGGGACCATGAAGATTTATAGTGAGAAGTCAGACACTGCCTCAGTAGGGCCATATGGATATAGAGTTTATAGACCAGAGAGGAGGCTAAAGAACCTACTAGTCAGCTTGTTACCACCGTGTCACCCCAATTTTGAGCCACTTGTGTTGCAGGTCTGACTGTGACAGCCATCAGGCCAGGCTGCAGCAAGGACCTTCCTCCTTCATCAATACAATGCCTGGGTTGAGCCACAAAGCCTGGTTCCAAGGCTATGCTCTGGACTGGCTGAGTAATGAAGAAAACTCAGGCTCCAAAGACTCATGCAAAACTCCCTCTTCTTGAGGACTATTTCCCATACATTGTCACTATAAAAGCTTATTTACAATACAAGCTCTCAGACTTCCTTGCTGTTTCCAATGTTCTGGTTCTAGAAACAGAGAAGATGATGGAAGAATATAGTTTGACTATTAAAAAAAAACATGGCTATAAATGACAGGCTGGAGTTATGCGAATTGCTGATGTCCAGTCTATATCTGGCACACTGCAGGCCCTGAAGCAGTCTCTAGATCAATAGTTCTCAACCTGGCAGTTGAATAACCTTTCACAGCGGTTGCCTAAGACCATTGGAAAGCACACATATTTACATCATGACTCATAACAGTAGAATAATTACAGCTATGAATTAGCAATTAGCAATGAGATAATTTCGTGGTTGGGGTCGTCACAACATGAGGAACTGTATTAAAGGGTCACTGCATTAGGAAAATAGAGAACCAGTGTTCTAGACTAAAGTTAAGAAAGAGGACTGAAGAGAGGGGGAGAGAGTGAAAGGAAAGGGGAAAGGGAGAGAGAGAGAGCAGAAGAAAAGGAAGGATGAAAGGAAGGAGGTAGGGTCCTGTGTTCCTACTTTAGCCTAAGCCAACCTGTGATTCTAGACAGTATTTTGGATATTTTACATAGACAAAGAAGGGCTATTCCTAATTTTTTTCTTTTTTTCTTTTGAGCAGTCAAGTATGTTTTAACCCTACATGCATTTCCAAGGATTTCTCTCTTCGATGTAGTATGTCTTTCAACCATGTGTTCAAACATGTTTATAGCAGGGTGGAGAAGTCTAGGTAGGACAAGCCTTCTGGGAGTCCTGTGGCTTTCTCTGGACGTAAGGGAGAGCAAGCCACACATTTCCACTGTGGGACTGAGTTCCACAATATGTCTTGCTGCTCCTGCCAAGCCAGAGGCTGCTGGGGAGGGGAACAGGAGGCTCGCTGTCAGTCTTTATACAAACACTCATATACCTTACAGAACATTCATTATGGTTGGCAAGCACATGAAAAGGCCAAGAAGAGGAGACTGGCCCATGGCCCCTTTCTAATAACAGCTTGTGTTCACAGGACCTTGTCTGTGTGCCAAGCACCCTATGCAAACTACTTCTGTCCATCATTAAAACAGTTCCATGTGTAGCTGTTTGAGATTTATTAAATCAACTGCCCACTGATGTGATCGTGGTCAATCTTGCTGGTACATAGGAATTATCCAGAAGTCATAAAATGTCTAGTATTCAGAGCCTGGCAGTAGAATAATTACTTCAGAATACCTGTGAGTGGAAACTCACAAAACTTCTCATAGGAAAGAATTCTTGAATCTTCTTCCAATCTGGCTTCCTTGTAGGCTCTTTCTCTGAACCTCGGCTCTGAAAATTGGGCCTACATTTTTTGCAAGTAATACCTGCTTTTGCATTTAATTCTGTTAATCTCAGCTCCTAAACTCCTTGAAAGCAAAAGGTCATTTCACTTATCATGTGAGTATAGTATATAGCACTGGTACCCTTTCCTAAAGATTTGTTGAAAGCATGAATGCAAGAATGAAGCAGAGAAGAAACCACTTGCTTAAGCTTCTTGGAGCCATCTTTTTCTTTAGATTTCTTTTAGGTTCTTTTTCATCTTCCTTTCTTGTTTTCATCTTCTTCCTGTTCATATATACACACATATATGAACATATTTATGTTCATATATGAACACAGACATACACATAAGCAACATGTGTATATAAAATATGAATATGTATAAATACATATTTTATATATTATATTTATATATAGTGAACAATAGTGCTTTTAATTTATTCTTTGAGAATTTCACACATGTATTCCTGTGTCTTGATCATATCTACCCTCTACTACCTCTGGGCCTCCCCAAAATATCTCCCTCACAACTGTTTGGGGTTTTTTTTTGTTGTTATTTTAAAATAACTGGCTGAGTTTGATTAATAAAGTTCATTTGTACATGGAGTTGTGGCCATCCATTGGGCATGGACAATTTAGCAGTTGTCACACTCCTAAAAGAAAATGACTCCCTTTCACCAAACAGCCATCAAGTGTCAACAGCTCCTCAGATAGGGGTAGGGGCTCAGGGTTTCCTCTCCATCTATGCTGGAATTTTACCTGGCTTGTTCTTGTATAGGTAATCAATCATAGCTGCTTTGAGTTTAGATGTACAACAGCCATGTCATATCCAGAAGACAGTATTTCATAGCACCCTTGCTGCCTCTTCCTTAGTGCCCTCTGAGCCTGTAGGATGCTGATATAGATGTCCTATCCTTATTTGAGCACTCATAGTCACTTATTCTCAGCACTCTGGCCAATTATGTGTCTGCTTTAACTATTGCCCGCTGCAAAAATAAACTTCCCTGAAATAAGTCAGTAGTAGCATGAATCTATCAGTATAAGCATAAATTTTATGCTTGGGGAAATAAAAATAGGTTCTCCACAGGGTCTATGAGTTCCATAGCCAAGAGAGCAGGCCTCAAATCCAATCAGAGAGCAGCTGGTAATCTATACAAAAGTGATGCCACTATTGCACCAGTGGGCACCTCTTGCAGGTCAGTGGTATAGCATGCTTGGCTCAGCACTGGGCAAGACCATTTACATATATTTCTCCCCAACAATCTGTGTAGGTTCTTCCAGCACTATGAAATCTAGTTCAGCAATGAGAGTTTCCTGGTCCATGCTATGAATTTTTCTGTTCTACAACCAAAGCATGTGTTATATTCAAACAATATGGTTTGACAGTCTACTCATGGCAGACAATCAAGAGGAATGACAATAACATGTGCTGATTTGAGGGCCTCTGAGGTTTCCTTGACCAATCACTCCCAAGGTGACAATCTGTCCCTGGCACTGAAAATTTGATTTCATGAGTCACCTCTTTTTCTCCGTCTGCTTCTGCCATAGGAGAATTGTCCTCCACCCTGTTCTCAGTCCAGCCCACTCTGCGTTCCAGTCTTTCCTTGGTGAATTTGCCTATGCAAGTGGCTTCTATTCTTTTTTAGCTGTAGAAAGGTTTCCAAGCTACACCTCTCTGCATTTCAGACTTATTTTTCATCTTCTTTTGGTAAAGAAGATAGTTGAGAGCTTTGATCTGATACTCCAGAAATAAGGATGGCTTTAGATCCCAGCTTAACCACAGTCTCTTCAAATTGCTTAATTTTTATGGTAGGAACATGTAGCAGAGCCAACTGTTCATGTTATGAATCAGGAGTCATAGACGGGAAGAAGAAGACGCTGGGATACCTCAATACTCTTCTAGGGCAGATTTCCAATGACCTAAAGACCTCCCACAAGGCACTGCTCTGGGCATCAAGACTTTAACATATGGACTTTTAGGGAACAATTATCCAAATCAATGCACTCTAATCCATACCTCCCAAAAGTTCATGTCTGGAGTCCTTTGACATATTGCAAGCCTGCCTTAAATGCAGATTGACGCAGTGGTCTCTCTGACTATTGTCTACTTCTCCTAGGTTAAAGTGGCCCATTTGCTCTGTATGTGATAAGATCCCTATTGTCTACACTATATTAACTTTGTGCAGTCTGAACTTTTCTGCAGAGACCATAAAGACTAGGGAGCTGAGGGGGAATCCAGAGGAAGGCCCAGTTACAAAGCCATACCAGAGCTTCAGGGTTTTTTGATAGCCTCAAATCCTTCCATTTTATGTGACTGTGTACATACACTGTACACAGTAAAAGACACAGAGAAATTCTTTATTTGGTCCTAGCTACCAATTCTGGAGATGAAGGATAACTCAAGAAAGGTTTCTGATCTTCCAATCTCACCTTTCCCTAAGAGGCCACTGAGTAAATTTCTGAGGTCTACTGAACAACCCACCACAATTTCCCTTCTTTAGGGCTTTAGTTATGGGACTTCTCACTACCTGCTCCTTCCTAGCCCTATAGGGGCACACAGCAGGAGAGTGTGGGACACTGAGATGTTCAGTAGTGTTCCAGTTTCCTTTGTTGTTACTGTGACAAAGCACTTGTCATGTCCAAAGGGTACCCCATTCTTCCTTCTCCCCACAAAAGACAGGCAGGACCACTGATCAGGTCCAAAAGTGAGTCGTAGGCTCTGCTCAAGATGGACTACAGAAGGATTTCTGGTAGTTAGAAACAAAGCCAACATCCCTCAGGAAGTTGTGAAAAGTATTCTTATCCACCAAAAGGGGTCATTTCCCTTGTCTGTGGCAAAAGGGGCATATAGCTCTATATTGAGATATATCTGTCATCATATCATCATATCCCGTGCTGGCCTCCAGGATCCTTTACTCCCTATACTTGGTACTTGTCAAACATCTCAAATTTCAGCTAGCATTCTAACTCTTCTCATTTTCTCTTCTGCTATGCTTGCCCCCAGGCTATTGTAGTTGACAGGCTTCTCTCCTCTCAGATGCCCCTTCATTATATATAATGACAAGGAGTTTCTTCCTGCCCTTGCTATTCTTGCTATTCTCTTGCTTGCTATTCTCTGCTATTCCTGCTTCCCTAGCCCTGGCCATGTCTGGTCTCTCCCCACTCTGGAAACTTCCAGATGCCTTTCTCTCATCCACAATAAAAATTTCCCCTAAATTATGGAGTAGCCATCATTTTGGTGGTTTCTTTACTACACCCTCTAATACAACACTGATAAAAGACAACTTACAAGGGTTTATTTTGGCTTACATTTCCAGATCACAGTCCATTATTGATGAAAGTCAGAGAAAGAACCTAAGGCAGTAATGTGAAACAGAAACAATGGGGGAAGGTTGCATGATAGCTCATTCTCTGGCTCAATAAGCTAGCTTTCTTACATAGTCCAAATGTACTTACATAGGTGTAATGACTTAGTTAGGTTTTATTACTGAAAAGAGACACCATGTTGATGGCAACTCTTATAAAGAAAAACATTGAATTGGAGCTGGCTTACAGTTCAGAGGTTTAGTTCATTATCATCACGGCCAGAAGGCATGGCAGCATGCAGGCACACATGGTACTGGAGAGGTAGCTGAGAATTCTACATCTATATCTGTAGGCAGCAGGAAGTGTCAGTGAGCCACTAGGCTTGGTTTGAGCTTCTAAGATCTCAAAGCCCACCCCCAGTGACATACTTCCTCCAACAAGGCCACACCTACTCCAACAAGGCCACACCTCCTAATAGTGACACCCCATATGAGCCTATGGGGGCTGTTTTCTTTCAAACCACTGCACATGGTATTGCCTCCAGGGGACTGGATCTTCTCACATCAGTCATCAATCAAGAGAGTCCCTCACAGACATGGGCATATTCCAATCTTATCTGGGCCCCTCTTAGTTGAGACTCCCACAGATAAGTTAGTAGCTGAAACTAAGTAAGACAAGTAGGAAGAACTGCTTGACTGTCTCATATGTAGATAGTACAAATGATCGATGGGCCCTGCCACTTAACAGACTCAATCTGAGACATCTGAGTTTCACGAGAGCTTAGTAATTTATAAATAGGAGTGACTCAGGTAGCTGTTTTGGGATGAAGTATACAATAGGGTTCTATAAACTGGTATCTGGGAGACATTTTGCTAAAGTAGAAAAGCATTTAGGTGTTTATTACAGAATGGGGCAGGTGATGACGAATGAAAGTCAAACCCCCGTCCTTCCATGTTGTCTGTTGACATCCATTGATTGTTTATTTGTCTTTGATACTCTTTTAGGCTTGTTTGTTATACTGCGATTCCTCTTCTTTTAGTTTATAACTAAATCTGATTTCTCTCTCTTACAAATTGTTTCCCTCCATAGTTTGGTTTTACTCATTCAAGCGTTTGGATAGTGAATTTACCTTTACACATGTTTGTGCTCCCAGCCATACATATCAATTTGCTGAAAGTGAAATAGAGAACAATTTAGCCTTGGTGAAATGTCACAAAAATACCCAGAAGGCACCGATGCAATACTTGAGTTTCAAATTTTGAGAATGGAATTAGGCCACTAAATCAGTTTTTCTGCTGGTGTTGTGGACCATGGGGACATGTCCCAGTTCTTCAGAAAAAGGGCATCTTCATCTCTCTCATTGCTACTCACAGGTCTGTGTTGGAGACCTATGGGAAAACTTTGGATATGGAACTAATTGAATCTGCATTGAAATGACCTTATCCTCTTTTTATTAAATATCCGATCTGCCCCACAACCTTTTTCTTTGGCTTGCTTGAAGCATTCTTTTTTTAGCTACACAGATTGGCTGTCTTCCAAGGTTCAAAGAGAAGAAAATGAGAATGGTGCATACTTTTCAGATTATGGGGATGGTTTTACTTTTGTGTTGGAGGTAAGAGCACACCCCTCTGTTGCAGAGGGGAGAAGTCCAGGTGTCAGTGCAAGTTGTTGTTACATCTCTAGCACCTTAGCCAAAGCTAAACTATCTCATATTTCAAAAGTGAGCAAGGATAACATACATGGGGTCCCGACTGTTATCAGACCCCACTGCAAAAGCTCTGCCTCTGAGTGTAGGCTTAGCAAATTCACAGCCACACTTCTTTTCCAGGGCTTGGCAGATTGCAGCTTGACAAGGGTGTCCTTATTAACATGCTGCCTGTCTCTTCTGTCTGCTTTTGCTGCACCTGCTGGGGTAGTGATTGTTTTGTGTATACAGGAATCAGTGCCTTCAGAGACTAGGGGAACATTGTAAGCAGAAATAAACCACTGTAGTTATCATGGGCTGTACGAATTCCACCCATCTTCTGGACAATAACAGGAAGATCTTTTGGAAACACAATGCGTTTCTCTGGGAATGATGGCTTTAACGAAATCCTTAGGTTTGTAACTGTGCCTATCTTCCTTTTCTTGCCACCCTTATCCTTGTACTTTTTTTCATTTCTAATTGAATCTCAAATCCAGAGAAATTAGTAAAAGAGTGAACATTTTTATAGACAATAAGAAAAAAAATGCGGAGAAATTTTACCAATTTGGATTACCAAAATCTTCTTATGAAGTTTAGAAGTCTTAGTGGATTACAGATTCACACTTTCCCACATTTCCTTTTAACCTTAATTTTAATACAAATCTTGGAATTTGGAGATGCAAAAGATGACAAGAACTATCAATAGCTACTGTGGATTTTGCTTTGTATTTCTGCATACTGAGCATCTTGGAGAGCACAGCAAAGGTCTTGCTGGGTGACGTTTGGTTTGATTCATGGTGGTACTTGGTCCTTCCCAGATACAGTTCAAAGTGAGCTGTATTTTCCCCATTGCACATTGGCTTTACTTCAGTCAAATGACTCAGAGATTGGGCAAGTTTGGCCTAGGAGGGAAACCTTTTCTTTCATGATACATGCACCTGATAGTACTCTCAGATTTTTGATTTGGAAGTTGCAGGAGCAAGTATACAAATACTAGGTAGAGAACATTAAAAGATACAGCTATTTAAGCTCAATGCTACATATAGGGAGACAGGGTTACCAACCAGTTACAGGACTGCAATTGTATGTGCTTTTCACAATGCTCCCTCAAAAATGGAAGAGTAAGAAGAAAGTAGAAAGGAGGAAATGAAGAAAGGAAAGAGGACAAAATGAATAAAAAAGGAAAGACATTTTACTTTACATGTGGCTTCATATCTATTACAGAGCATTTAATGGTGAGCAACATTAGCTATGGTTGTTGAGTGACACCAGTCCGGAAATCTAAAGCCAGAGCTTTACTGCTACTAAGAATATTATCTATTTATGAGGCATATACATGCTTTTATAAATCTGATATATATTCATATAATCTTATAAATCTAAATGCTTATAGAATTACAGCACAGATTAGTATTCTCCATATGGTTTTCTTTCCTTCATGCTCAACCATGATAGGTTTATCTAAGTAAATCTATGTGACTCCCATAGAATATCAGTTCCAGCATTGGTTGTGTAAAGTATTTTTGTATATAATACATACATTTTAAATAAATAACCTGAGAACTATACATAAAATGATATTATAAAAGCATTACATCTCAACTTCCTAAACAGAACACCAATAGTTCAGGCTCTAAGACCAACAATCAATAAATGGGACCTCATGAAACTGACAAGCTTCTGTAAGGCAAAGGACACCTTCATTCAAACAAAATGGCAACCTACAGATTGGGAAAAGATCTTTACCAACCCCACTTCCAACATAGGGCTAATATCCATAATTTATAAAGAACTCAAGAATTTAAACACCAAGAAACCAAAAACTCCAATGAAAAAAATAGGAAACAGAGCTAAACCAAGAATTCACAAAGGAGCAATCTAAAATGGCAGTGAGATATTTGAAGAAATGCTCAACATCCTTAATCATCAGAGAAATGCAACTCAAGACAACTTTGAGATTACATCTCACACCTGTCAGAATGGCTAAGATCAAACACTCAAATGACAGCACATGCTGCTGAGGTTGTGGAGAAAGGGGAACACTCCTCCATTGTTGGTGGGAGTGCAGACTTGTGCAACCACTATGGAAGTCAGTCTGTCAGTATCTTAGAAAACTTGGAATAGCTCTACTTCAAGACCCAGCCATACCACTTCTGGGTATCCACCCAAAAGTTTCCTCATAGATGAGGACATATCCTCATCTATGTTCACAGTAGCCTTATTTGTAATAGCTAGAAACTGGAAACAACCCAGATGTCCCTCAACTGACAATGGATAAAAAAATCGTGTTATATTTACACAATGGAATACTACTCAGCTATCAGAAACAAGGAAATCATGCAATTGGCAGCCAAATGGATGGAACTAGAAAAGCTCATCCTGAGTGAGCTAAACCAGACTGAGAAAGATGACATGGGATCTGCTCACTTATAATTGGATTTTTGCCATATAGTACAGGATAACTATCCTACAACCAACACAACAAAAAGATCAGGAACGTAGACTTTGTTACCTATCAATGGGACAATTTGCCCTAGTGGTGCTACCATGTAGGCCCCCCGTGCAAGAGGAAGTTCTCAGCCCTCATATGACTGCTGAGTTGAGAGGGGCTAATTTGTAGGAACACTCCATATTGGAGGAGTGGGATGGGTGGGAGAGGGAGGAGAGGGTGGGAGGGTGGAACCAGGAGGAATGGAAAGAGGGCACTATGATGGAGATGTAACTTGGTGTAATAAATAAACATTATAATTTTTAAAAAAGCATTGCATCTGTGGAGAGAAGATTCTAGACTATTCGTGGAAGGTGATGAGAAGAGCATAAAGTGAAATTGGTGGTTTAGTTATTGGTGTCAGGGCAAACTAAAGATAGACATAGTAGACTCCTTCAGTGGTGAGCCCTGGCTACGACTTTAAAAGGCTAGACTTCTTGGAAAATAGAAAGTAGGATTGATTACTTGATTTCGTTTTTACTACTAAACTTTGTAGATCTAGATTTTGTTCCATATATATATATATATATAATATATGGAATTATATATATTATATATTATATTTTTGTTTTTCTGTTTTTCTCTTGCATGTATGACAACAATACTGCCCACAGAGTCCTCACTTGGGAGTGATGATGATCAACTCAGCAGAATCTACAATCACCTGGGAGATAGACCTCTGGGCTTGTCTGTAGAGATTAACTTGATTACATTAATTAAGATGGAAAGAGCCACCCACCCACTGTGGACAACACCATTTCCTGCTTTGATCTTGTACTGTATGAACTGAGCTGACATCATCATTGACTCACTACTCTTTGATTTCTAATTGTGGACATAATGCTACCTGCTGCTTCACACTCCTGATACCTTGAGTTCCCTATGATGATGGTTACCCTGTGGAACTGTCATCCAAAATAAACCCCTTTTCTCTTAAGATAGTTAAGTTACTTTGGTCAGTATTCCCCACCCCTCCCCTGAGCAACATGAAACAAAGCTAATGAGGAAGTCTAGTTTTGTCTTTGCCTCACAAGTCTCTGGTGTCAAAGAACTTTCTTCAAATTCCAAGGCCTCTGGCTTCTTAATATCTAGAGGCAATTAGTAGGCCTGTAAACAAGTTCTTTTGAAGTGAAGATCTGAATTGTATATTAGCAAGAATTGTTTGAATAATTGACTTGAATGTGTTTAATTGACTGCAAGGGAATGTTGTTGTTTTTGTTTTGTTTCTTGGGAAGGTGTTAATTACTGATTCTGTTGAGTTTCTGCAGGCATGATTTCAGTGTTGGCTATTTTGAGTTGTGTGGGAGATAAAAGCATGCTTGGATTCAGTTGATCCTCTGTGGTATTCTAAGTGTCCTATGATAACGGAAAGTTGACATAGAACAACTATGACCTTACCACTTTATGTCGATGATTAAGGCATCTAGTGGATACTTCTTTCTTCATAAGAAATTGTAAGTGAATGAAAAAAATAAATAAAGGGAAAGGAAAAGACATAACTGGTCCTGAGTTTCAGTAGTGGATGAATGAAAAAAAAAATAAAAAGGAAAGGAAACATGGTATGGTGGTGGAGAAAGTTTATTATAGATAAAAGGGAGACATAGCCAGAGGCAGGTGTAGAAAATGGCTAATTAAATTATTTAACAGTATTTATATTATTGTTGATTGATTGGCAGCCGTTAATCCTTAACCAGCCATTATAAATGAACACACAGACACCCCATGGATTTTAACAAACCTTGGCCTGAATTGAGCAATCTTGGCCTACCCAAGCTAGCTCTTAATTCTATTACCCAAATATGACCCCATATATTCATACATCCCCTTGGACTTCTATTCTCCATACTATGTCAATATTCCTGCCCATGTGGAATGAGGTTCTTTTTTTTAACCCATGGTGTGTGTCTTCTTTCTTCTTGCTCCTGGCTGGAATGAATTAATCCACTGTGTAAAACGCAGGGTTCCTGTTCTAATCTCAGGAAGTCCTCTTTCTGCCTAGCTAATTGGCCATCAGCGACTTTTATTAACCAATTAAGAGAATGCCTGAGAAGGGGTAGTAACCAGATCTTAGCATTGAAATCAGCTTTCCAGAAGCAATGTCATTAGACCTTCCCCATCAGGCAGGAACACCTGGGAAAGTCCAGAGTGGACATGATCTGGAGCTATGTGAAGAGAAGGGGTGGGAAAGGAGGAAGGGAGAGAGGGCAGCCAGGTGCAGCAGCCAGGAGGCCCGAAGGTACAAAGAGAGTGGGTAACCAAAATGGTTGCATTATAAGGAAGGCAGCACAGCCCATTTGCCTGGAGAGTTCAGGGTAGGGACAAGGTATGCCAGTTATACCCAGTAACAGGTAGGGATGGAGGGTTGCAAGGAGAACCTGGCGGCCAGGTCCACTATGATATGCTAAATTGGCATCTCAGCCATTTGTCTCAGGTTTGAAACCTAACAGTAAGATCCTTAAGTCTTCTGTTTGCATTGAAAAGTTTCAGTTATTACTCTTTTAGACATCTTCTGTCGGGACTTTAGGGTGTCTTATATGGGATGGAGAACCACAGCTTCCCTTAAGCATATTAACTTGAGAATTGATAAGGGGGTCTCTCTTTCTTAAACTTAATAGAGGCTTCATTGACAAGAGTGGCGATGGTGAAGCTGGGTAAAGTATCAGTGAGACACTGGTAGCAATCAGCATGAGAGGGAACAGCAGATGGTCCAAGAATATGGTGCTGAGCTGGTGTCAACAGAGTGACGGCAGCTATGCATTTAGTTTGAGGCATACAAGAGACAAAGTTTCACTATCCTGACAGAAGTCTTTTTTTCACATGATGCCATTTTATGATTGTCCATCATTTGGAAATCTCAGTAATGCATTACAAGCAGTATCTGGACATAGTGACATAAGCAATGGCTGGATGTTCTTGGACATAGTGATGAAGCTTAACAGCCTACAGTTTTATGTTCTGTACGTATATGGAAGAAGTGGTTCCGAAAGGTTAGGCTGATTGCTATAGTCTTTGAGCAAGACTATATTTCTAAGTGAAATAGGATAGCTACCTGCAGAATATACTGGGAACTTTCTTTTCTTTTTCTAAGACACACAACTGAAAGTATTTAATGTCCTTGCTGTTTGATCATCTGCAGAAAATAACTTTTAATGTGTTTCTTGGTGTGGTTCTGAGTTCTGTTCTGTCTCTCAGAGTGTCCAGGTGCTGCTGGACACCAAGCCAGGATGGATGAAGCTGTGGTTCTGAGGTCCATTTCTCCTCTCTGGGTGTCCAAGCATCACCGTATACTGGGCTGGAGAGGACTGGGTAGAGTCTAGAATGGGTATGTCTGCAGGATCCCTGGCTGGCTGGGAATGCCAGGCTTGGAGAAAGCTTTCTCTGAGGATCTTAGTGTTACAGCTCTTTTAGATGATGTTAAAACAACTCTCAGATGGTATTTTATGAAACAGCTTATATGTCTTTATTCCAGGGTAAATGAGCACTACAGAAACCTTGGGAAGTGAGAAGGCATTTTGAGGGTGAATGTGTTTCATTGTTTGTGACTGGAATGCTGGTGATGCTCTATTTGCATCCAGGTAACTCTCTGTGACTACCTTGAGAATTTTGGGGTTGGGTCACCAGACTACTTTTGCGGGGTCATGCAGACACAGAAGCGGAGAGGGAGCTGTCTGAGTTCTGCCAGTCTCGGGATGAGAGTTTTAGTCTCAAGTGTGAGATTTTCATGGTCTGTAGACGTCTCTTGGCCTCAGTTTAGCTCCATGCCTGTTTCCCTGGTCACACAGCCTGCATGCCCCATACCTGGAATGACTCATAGAAGATATCTGCCTTAACAAAGAAATAAACTTCCATGAGAAAAATTATGTACTTAGGATATGTATCAAAACCATGTAAAAAATCCAACCATCAGTAATTAGAAAAGAAAAGGTAACTTTAAAGTTTCTTAACCTTTCGTGTCACGATTGGCAATGTAGTTAAACCTATCTATCTCTTCTGAGAACAATGCTTGCAAATGTACAATATAAAATACAAAGGAAAAAAATCCCATCACACTGAAATATTGTTATATAATAGCTTAAAATGTTGCAGCACAATAGTGTGTATTCTTCTCATAAAAGAATCTTGGGTTGCAGAATTCAATTGAATAATCATTTTAAATCCAAATAGTGGATAAAGTTTTTCCGCCTCCAAACATGTTCACCACTGCAATGAGAAATTTAAATTTATGTAAATTCTATGATGAAGTTGTACACACAGATAACACTACTAAGGTTAGGTTCTTCCATTTATGCTTGGGTGAATATTAAATTTTGGCTAAATATTACTAAAAATAGATGCCAGACCCCCTGTTCAGATTCATGGGTCTCTTAGAGTCAGTTTCTCCAACTTGCTGTCTGTAAGCTCAAGGCTAAGTACTGTTTTGTTGGATTTTCAAATCATCCTTCACTACTTGCTTTGTCAAGCTGTTGTTGAGATAGGAGTTCCAAATTTGGGGTGAATGCTGGGTTCATTCGGCAGAAGATGGGGTAGATATGAACACAGGGTGGGTAAATTCTGATCAAATTGTAAAGTGATAAGCTTTCCATCTGTGTGTTTCCAGTACTCTTTCTCCAAATCAGGTGTTTGGGCAATTCTAAACCATATGAGCAATTCCCTTAGTTGTAACCATTAGTGACATTCTCATAGCCGTTGAATAAGCTGTATTAAGAATGGATATTTAAATGCATTAGCCAGGGAGTTGTGCTATTTAAAACAAAGGAATCTAGCACCATGGTGGATTGTGTTTTGTTTTGTTTTGTTTTTACCCCTGGGTCATTGTATGAAGAGATGCTTTTGGCTTTTTCAGTCAGACACTTTTCCATCATCTTAATCACAGAGGTGGACTGTTCCCTTTTCTATTGTCAGACCGTTGTAGGTCTCATCTAACAAAGCCCGAAAGTCCTTCTTTCAGTTTGCTATGGGTTCTACTTACACTAGCAGCAGCTTTCCCCAGGGTGTGCAAATATTCTTTCCAGTTGTACATCTCATTTGAGGTGCTGTCATTTAAGGTGAGAGCCATTTGTAGTTTAGAGAGGAATGATTTCATTTGTATGAGCGAACAGATGGGTTAATAAAGCTGTCTGAAGTTGTAAACTGGTTTGCTGGTGTTCTCATGGACGTCTATCATGGTGTCATGATGCCAAATACTGAACTACCAATAGTCGGCTAGATTATAAGTGACTTGGAAGCTGAAATTAAACTGAGTTTCCCTCAGGGTCATGCCAACATAAAATAGAGAGAAATGGTTTGTTTCTAGGCTGTAAGAAAAAACAATGGCTCTGAGTCTCCTGTTATCATGTGATGATTAGAATACACAGAAAAAATACTCAAGCTATGATAATAGATTAATTTCATTAAAAGGCACTAAAATAGATTTTGTGCCATTTTATTTTGAAAATGTGTTTATTTTCTAACTTTTGTATTGACAAAAGGATATTGACATCTTGGATAAAATGATCACACAGAGATGCAAACGTACTTTGGCCCTTGTATAGGCCCTTAGTGAAGGATTCTTAAATATGACATGCAAAATATAGCCCCACACTGTTCTCTAGTGCTTGTGTGAGCTCAGTTTTGTTACACTTTACTTCCATGAGGTCTCCTCTGAAGGTACACAAGAAGGAAGACTGGGAAATAGTTGGATCTGTAGGCCCAGCTCAATCATTGGAAGGTCTACGGCAGGCAGAGCTGAGGCTGAATAACTCAAGGAATGGCTTTTGGCATTGACCACCTAGAAGAACAATTTGGGGACTTAAAATTCCACCAATTGTCTTAGAACATCTTGTGGGTGTGCAGGGCGTTGTCTCTGGCTTGTGTTAGAAGTACTCTGTGTGATTCTGTGAAAAGTCCGTTTGCTCCCCAAGAGGTCACCACACACACACACACACACACACACACACACACACACACACACACACACTAACCATTTCCTTGATTTTGAATCCTAGAAATTTTGGTGCAGTTGTGTGTTTTACAAAATCCAGCATTGTTATATTTTAAAAAGCTTCTAAAATGATTCCTTTGTACAGAGAGATCACTGGTTTCAAAATCAGCTAAAGTCTTTCCAGCAGACATTCTGTGACAAGGTGGATAATTGAAGTCTTTTAAAAATACATTTTTAATTAAAATAGAATTAAATCACTTTCCCCTTTCCCTTTCTTCCCTCCAGGTCCTCCCAGACTCCCTAGCTGTAACCTCTTTCAAATTTTCCCTGCCCACTCTCTAGCCAATAACCTCTTTTTCTTTATTATTGTTATACACATGGATATCCATGTATATGTATCGCAGAGGTTATTAGTTATCTGCATTTCTCTGTTTAGCAGTAAAAAAAAGTTTTCCCTTTCCACGTTAGCATATATAGTGATTTTGCACTGTTACAGTCTTTTATAACTACAGAAAGGCAGCTAGTGGATTGTTTAACTAGTTGGATGCTAATATCTATGCGGGCACTAGATGGCGCCGGTAATTCTTGGGAGGGAGGAGATTGCTGTTGGTTGGGGCTTCCTTTCTCCCTGTGCCTTAGGCTTGAAGCTTGGTTTAGGAAGCTTTGTGAAGACATGTCACAAACTGCAGCTGTTTTGCTTGACAAGTTGATAGAGAGAGACTCATTAAATAAGCGTCCTAGCGTCTGAAGGGAGAGAGGTGAACCCTCTGCATAAATATTAGTTCCCGTTTTTCTTCTCTCTTCTAGCAGGTGCGGTCTCTCACTCTATTGGTGCCTTCCATCTTCCATACCTCCTCCTATTTCAGTTTCTGCCGTAATTACTATTTATAATCGGTGATATAATGAATTGGTGAGTTCAATTTTATCTTGCTCCCTCCGTGGTTGCCATAATTTTCGGGAATTTGAATATTTGACTCGAACTCAACATTCTTAGAAGGGGGAGCATACTCAGGTTCAAGTAGAGCGTTACTGTTCAGGATTGCTGTTCTGGGATGCTTGTTCTCAGCATCTGAAGCAGCACAAGGCGAATCCAGGAAGGAAGAAAGAATTTTATGCCACATCAGGGGAAAACAATCAAAATCCTTTCTGTAGAGCAACAGAACACACACACACACACACACACACACACACACACACACACACATACACACACACACACACACACAGGCTGTGTCTCTCTCCCCTTTTCCTTGGAAGATCTCAAAGCACACACATTGCTTTATTCTACGAAGATGCCTCTCCCCCAATGAACTGTCAAAACAGGAAGATGTGTTGTGATTTTTTTTTCTTTCTTTCCATGATTGCATTCCTTCCCTGGCTTTGTTTCAGCCCAGCTGCTTGTGGTTCAGGGAGATGTCACACTCTTGTTGTCAGGCTATCCCAATGTGTTTTCCTTGTCCCTTAGTGACATATACTGATGGGTCACTGCCTGGTACGCTGGATCAAAGCAGGCATGTGTCCACACGTGAACATCTCTTGTTCGCCCCATGATGCTTTCCATCTGGCTGCATCGATTTCTAATCTTCATTAATACAAAACAAAACAACCAGCTAACCCAACAAGCCCAAACCCCAAGTCACATGAAAAGCAAGCAAAATACAAGAAAAAGCTTTTTTGGTATGAGTGGCTACAGTTTATTGGATTCTTTGTATATGTCAAGCCCTTGCAGCACATCCTGCTTTAAACACTTGGCCTTTCATTCTCACCTCAATGTCACAAATTTAATCCTACAATCATTTCAATTTACAAATGAGAAAACTGACTCTAAATAGCTTAAATAAATTGCTCAAAGTCATGCAGCTAGTAAGTACTCGGTCTATGTAATTCAATGAATTAATCCTGATTCCAAGGGTTAAGCATTGAAGTCACACGCAACTAAAAATACTAGTCTCCTCTGGAATAATCACTAGGAATGAGTGTAATTATTATTAATGCAGCTGTATTTCTTCTGGTTTAGGACTGAGCAATGCTCGAAACCCAATTCTTCACCATTCTAAAGAAGATAAGTGCTTTGCTGTACCCCTGTCTCACTAGTGACACAATCAAGAGGAGGAAAATGCCTTCCTTACTGTGACTGACATTGTCCAATGTCTGTACAATCATAATACCCTTAGAAGGGAGCAACTCAGAAGGATGGCTAATGTCTACCTTTTCTGATTTACTTATATCTAAGACGGGCTGTATAAGGGATCAGCACATAGGCAAAGCTAAGGTGTAGCATGTGAGAGCTTTTCCCATTAGCTATACCATAGGCCCTTTAGGCAACAAAAGACAAGAAGAGTCAACTCTTCATTCTGCCTGGGAGAGGAGGGTCTTAGTATTATTTTTGAGATGTTTGGCTTGAGGAAAGCATACAATGGTATTTCTTTCACTGAATGATGGCCACAGAAATACAATTTTGCAAATGGACACACTATAATAAAGAAAGCTGTTCACTCTCTAAGGCTCTGAGAGTTCTACAGTCAGAAAAAAGAGCAAAACTCAAAGCTTAGAAAAAAAGCTCACATCTCACTGTGTCTAATCTAATGGGGGTAAAAAGAACAATGGAGCAACTTAGAAGGGCTTTTAGAGAAGCTCTTCCTGGAACCACAATGGTGTGGGCCAATGGCAGTTCCCTAATGAGAAAGGACTGAAGACTACTCTAAAACATGAGTGTTATGCACCTGCTGTATTTTCCTGGTTTCAACTATTTTTGTCAGATGTATTCACATCACTGTAATACTCCAGTTAAGCATTCATTCTGCATGAGGCAATGTATCACCAGTGAAAAGCATTTCTGATGGAGCACTCAGTTGCTTTCTGTCTAAGCAGATCATCCACAGACACCTCAAAATGAGCATCATCAAAGTGGAATTCTCCATCTGCCCCTCTTCATGCTCCCAGTGAGTATCTTTCAGAGTAAATAAAGTCAGCTTCCCCAGGCCCACAGTCTCTCTTTCCTAATGCTTTTTAACTCCATTGTCTTTTATTCTTGCAAATGTCATTAAGTTCATCTCTTGTGATGTCCCATCAATTTTGTCTTTCTGCTGCCTCTCTCACTGCATTCCTACATATCTTCCTCTGTTTTTTTTTTTTTTTTTAAGAAGCCTATCTGATGTTATTTCTCAACAGCTACACAGAGCTTGCAGTTCAAGTTCAACTCTTCCTTCCTCTGGAAATTCCTGGGGTTTCACCCTGACTCCTTTTGTAAACCCTCCTCACTGAATGCGGCTCTTCACATGCTAGGTATGCCTGTCTGTCTTCACATGTACATATGTACACATATGTCTTCCTATGTACTTCTTTGTTGTTCCATATGGTATATATGGCAGTTGTATTTTGAGTTTTGAATGAGTGGTTTACTAAGTGTACAGCAAGCGAGTGGAAAAGAAGCAAGGGATGAATGGTAGGCAAAACATCAAACTGGGTGCTCAAAACATCCATCAGAAATTGACTTAGGGAAATGCCGTTGAGACAGTCAGGGCCAATAAACATCTATCAGAAATTAACTGAGGAAGTTGAGGCATCAGCTGGAGTTCCTGGTGGAGCTTTCTCTCCATGGGTGAGTTTCACGTGGCTGAGATGGGGCTCTTGTCCCCCATCGCAGGCACTTTCACATTGTGGAAGAAACAGTAATAAAACCTGTTGGAAATGGGTTACCTTCTAGGTGTTCCCAAGATCACTTTGCTTTTACGCTAGGGTTCTTTTGTCATTCTCTTCCCTCTCTGTAACAGAGTTGGGTGAGGAAAACCCATGTATAAGCAAATAGACTTGGAAAACTTGTTGAAACAATCATACTTAGGCCTGAAATGGGGTGTGGGATGCAATCTCACTTCCAGAGCCAGCTTCTCAGGGAACTCAAAGAACACATGACAACTTACCACTACAGTGCACATTACAGCTGCCCTCTGTGCTTCCTGGGACTTGTTCTTTCAAACTCACTCTAGCCACTTTAGAAAGCTTGATAATGGCCCGCCCCATCCACACATTTAAGACCATTTCTCTGGTTGCCCATTGTGTCTCTTTTCTTTCCCATTTCTTTTTATTTTGTTAGGCTTTTCTTCCTACTTATTGAAATGATGTTTTTCCTCCCCTTTAAGTGTTCTTTTTTTTTATTCTTCATGCATATATTTATATATTTCCATGGCATGCTTTTGCCATCTTCTCTTATACGGTTATTTTATTTGCATATTTGCCTTGTAATGTCCCATGAAGGAGAAAATACTCCAAAGCCAATTTTAATACCATACTCACTTAAGGAAAACCAAGAAGAAACATGTTGAACTTTTCTGTGTGGTTCTTTTGTTAGTCTCACTGTAATAGCTCTGTTCTCAGCAGTTGAAGGTCCAGCTGTATCAAAGATTAATGTACTTTATTGGTGCATAATCTTCAAAGGGAGTGTTAAGGTCTCCTACCCAGAGAGCTTGCACAGGCGAGGGTCAGAAGTCCAGGGTGCTCTCCTGTGCATGACTTACTGTAAGGTAAAAGTTTCCATTTGTTGGTGATAAGACAGGTAGGTCAAGATCAGCCCCATTCATAATTTTGGTCTGGGTCAGGTTTAATTCATAGAAGATATCAACCAATAGGCATGTGAACTGCAATTGTTAGTGGCCTTGACCTGCCCCACCTTGGATCTTGGGAAATCAATGTGGCTTTGTTCACTGGTGACTACCTCGAAAGGGCCATAAATCAGGAGCTTCCGTAGAAACTGTTTATTGTCAAGGTAATGGCAAAGAAAAATGATAGCGGTTATCCAATTCCCACACTTTAGCCTTTTTTACTCTTCATTGCTGTTTCTTCCGAGTTTCTTTTAGTTTCTGTATTGGACTAATAGGAACATAAGACTTTTGAGGAAGCTTTTCAATAATTTGCTTGCTGAATCTCACTGTGGCTATGCTGTATTTTGAATTAGCCAAAGCCACTCACCCAAATGGAGAGCTTCATATTGAGGCACCTTGTCAATTTCATAGCACAATTAAATATCAGCACCAGGACAACTCATGATCTCCTGTGATCGGTGCCTGGGCATTTGTCCACGAACAAAGTGGCTAGAACCAACAGACTTCTGAAGGTGTGCTGTGACAGTTTGTCACAGGTGTCACTCTGACTTTTCGATAGACTGTGATCTGTGTGTCTCAGAAGTGATTTGTCAATAACGACTGGTAATGTACTGACGACTGTGAAGCCTTTCCTGCTTCATCAATTAGGCTGGAGTCATATGATTGCTGTAATCATGCTGTTCGCTTTCTGTTTCAAGTGGGAAAAGATGCTGCCTCAGAGCCATTTGTCTTAGACACTTATGCCAAGTGCTACCTCTCTCAGTGTGTGCTCTCCTCTCTGTTTCCATAATAAAATACAGCATAAGCTAAATAAGTTTTTCTTTATAAGATTATCCTTCTTCAAATACTTCATTATGGCAATATAGAGTGGAATATCCAAGTTCCTATGAATTAGTTGAATTTATGGCATTTTACAAAATTGAATTATACTCTATGAATTATTTTTTGTGTAGCCTCTTTCACCAAGTATAATTATTTTCAGGTTCATTCATACTAAAGTGTATGCACTTTAGTTCACGTCTTTTCATTGCCAGGGTTGTGTTCTAATGTATGGATATACTACACTTTCTTTTGATCAGTCCCTAATGCAACTGTCAAGGTCATCTTGATATGTTTCCAAGTTCTGGTGGTTAAAAGGTGAGCTTCTAATAGCTTTAGCTTTCCTGTCCCCTTATAGACTTATGACTGCTGTCGAGTAAAACTCAAGAAATAGAATGCATAGCTTGTGTGGCTAAGTGCGCACTACAATTCTTAATCAACTCCAAAATGTTTACCAAAGTGATTGTAACAGTCGACATGACTAGTAGCAAAATATGGCTTCCAGTCCTTCCAAACTCTTGACTGTATTTGGAATAGCAGTCTTTAAAATTTATTTATTTACTTACTTACTTATTTATTTATTTATTTATTCATTTTAACATCTAATTCACAGACTTCTTCCTCCTCTCCTCCCAATCCTACCCTCCCAGTCTCCCACCCTCAGCCCCCAAATCCCCTACCCCTTCTTCTCAGACAAGGGACTGCCCCACCAACCCTCCCTAGTAATTCATGTCGCATCAGAACTAACTGCAACCTCTTCCACTGAAGCCAGTCAAGGCAGCCCAGCCTGGGGAAAGGTAACCAACTGTAGACAACAAAGTAGGTGTCAGGGCCCCTGCTCTAATTGGTAGGGGGCCCATATAAAGATCAAACTGTCCCTCAGCTTCATGAGTGTAGGGACCCTGTGTTCAGTTCATGGATGTTCTTTGGTTAATGTTTCAGTCTCTGTGAGCCCCCATGCGCCTGAGTTAGATGCCTCTGTTGGTCTTTTTGGGTAGTTCTTGACCCCTTCTGGTGCTACTGTCCTTTCCTCAACTCTTCTACAAGACTCCCAGGTCTCTCTGTCCAGTGTTTGGTTGTGGTTCTCAGCATCTGTTTTGATCCTTTGCTAGGTTGGGCCTCTCAGAGGGCAGTCATACTATGCTCTTGTATGCAAGCACAGCAGAACATCATTAACGGTATCTGGGGTTGCTCTTTCCCATAGCTTTGGTCTTAAGTTGGGCCAGTCATTGGTAAGCTATTCCTTCAATCTCTACTCCATTCTTATCCCTGCATTTCTTGTAGACAGGGTAGGTTTTGGGGAATCGCAGTCTTTTTATTTCAGCCATTCTTAGTAACAGCTCATTGTAGTTATAACTTGTATTTCTCTAATGAATGCTTTTTGGAGGCTGCACCTTTGTTACCAAATTTCAAGTTGACAGATTTATTTATTTTTTTCCAGTCATTTAAGCATGCTCCTGTGTTTATGCTGTTTTTCAGGAGAAACCTCTGACCATCCTTGTTTTTGTTCTTTCTCTCTGATGCTTCTTTTTTGTTCCGAAGGGTTTTCTCTTCATCACTATGCTTGAAAAGTTAATGTTTCTTGGTTCAGTTTTCTTGTGTCTTGTTGTGTATTGTTGAGATTACATAACTATGGGTTACAGGTTGTACTAAATTTAGAACATTTTCACCACTGTTTTTCTTTTTTCCACACTCTTTTCTTTTGGGGGATTCCAAATATTTATATATCAGACCATTTGCTCTTTCTAATGATACACTCATTTAAAAAAATTTTTTATTGTCTTTTAGTGAGTTTCACATCAGGCCCCCCAGTCCCGCTCTTCTCCTCATCCCCTCATATCCACCCTTCACCCTTGCAACATCCCCCACCAAAATAAAACACACACAAACAAACAAACACCAAGGCATAGAAAACATCTCATCTTGGAAGCTGTAGTATGCCACAATGTGTCCCAAAGTATATCCCTCTTTGTAAGTCCACACATCTTCACTTGCAAATGCTCATTGCAATGAGTCATTGGTCTGGCTCAAGATCTCTCTGGCTTTGGTGATACTTTCAATATTGAATCCTCATCAGAACTCCTTCCAGTTATCCTGTTGTTGCCTTTTGTCATGGAGATCCTGCAGCTTTGGAACAACAGGACTGGCCCTTTCACACTTCCCAAATGTTTGCAGATGATATAGATTTTGAGGTGGGTCAATTCAGGGCCCCTTTATCTGGACTGGGGTGGTAGCTGAACTGGTCAACTCTCTGGCTCTCCCTTATTCATACCACTAGGGTGAGCTCTCCAGCACTGCTCTGGACAGGCAACCTAATGCCAACATTGGCAGGAGGCAGGGGAAGCTCTCCTACTCTCATGCCCTTGGGGCTGGCTTACCTGCATCCCCACCTCCAGAGCCAGTTCCACTGTGCTGCATAGTCAAGGTGCGGGGCCCACTCTCACAAGTTCTGTAGCCTGTGAGGGGCTGGGCCAGCTCCACTGTTTTGTCCAGGTGAGGTTCAGGGCCCACTCTCCTTAATGCTGCAGCTGGTGAGTGGCAAGGCCAGCTCTCCCAACAGGTACAGGTGGTGAAGAGCAAATGCGGGAAGGAATTACCCCTACTCCCACACCACTTCATGACAGACGAGTGGCAGGGCCAGTTCTCCCAAGCTGTGCTCACCTGTGCCCCCACCACCAGTGTCAACTCTGCTGTGTTGTCCAGGAGAGGTGTAGACCTGCTCTCCTGGGTACCGCAGCTGGTGAGGGGCAGGGCTAGCTCTCCAGAGCTCATTACACTGTGGGCAGATTTCCTGACTGCGGGAGGTTGCAAGGGGTGGGATGTTTGGGGAAGCATCATCTCTGAGCCAGGGTCACCTCACAGCAGACAAGGGGTGGGATCAGTTCTCCCACACTCATGCCCTCGGGGCTGGCTCACACACACCCCTGCCACCAGGGCCAGTTCCACTGTGCTGCCTGGGCGTGGCACAGGGCCCATTCTCCCGATTGTTGCCAGCTATTAGAGCTGGGGCCAGCTCTTTAGAATGCTTCATCCAGTTAGAGGCCGTGCCAGTAATGGATAGCCCCTGGACATCCACATAGCCCCAGTGGCTTCCCCAACCAGGGACATCTCCATGTTGTCTAGTGGTAATATAAGCGATGGGCATCGGACTCCTGTGTAACCACATGCTCAGACATGGCCCTCAGTAGCAGCTCAGGCTGGAGCCTCACCTTGGCCCCAGGTGGCAGGGGTGGCCACTCACAACAGGCTACTCCTCTCTACCCTCAAGTCTTTAGTTCCATCTCTCTTCTTAATGCTCAAGCTGCCCCAGTTCTCTTTCTCTCCCATTTGACCACCACATACTCACACACTGTGGTGGATCTTATTGCAGGCTTGCCACATGACTGGTGGGCCCCTGGGTTACATTCTCCATCTGTGTTGCATGGTGTGGCAGCATGGGGTGTCTATAGCCTGCTTGTGCCATGCACTGAAGGACAGGTCTGTGGGTGATTTTCATCTTCAAAAGTTCAGTGCTTCTTTTCCTTTAAAATATAACATCATGCTCCTACTTAATTTCTTGAACTTAAAATGGTTATAACACCCTTAATTTTATTGTCTGGTAATTCTATTTTCTGTGTCAGCTTTGATTGATTGGATTTTCTGTTTCTTGGCATTACTGATATAGTAGTTACCTTTAAAAACTGTTGTGAACAATCTAAATGTCCTATACCTGATGAATGTGTAATGCAAATGTGGGACACAGATACCATGGAACACTATTAAGTAGAAAAGAAAACATGAGTTATGGCATTTGTATGTAAATGGATGAATCTAGAAATGATCACATTGAGGCAAGTAATACAGATTTGGAAAGAAAAACCAAGCATCTCCTCTCTTATTGGAATTTCTTAGTTCCAAATCTTCAGGTGTGAGTAACTATGGAAACCAGAAAGGTAAAATGGGGATGGGGTTTGTTGGGAGCAATAGAAAGGGGAATATCAGGGTATAAGTAATCTAATCAGAGAAATGGGAAATGGGGGCTCCTTAGGGCAGGGAAGAAGATAAATTAGGGAAGAGGATAAAGGGAATGGCAGGATACAAGTGATCTGACAGGGAAATGGGAAATGTAAGTTTCTTAGGTAGGGTAGAAAGGTAAATACAAAAGAAAGAAGGAGGAGAGTAAGGGGAATAGCAGGATACAATTTGTCTGTTGTGGGGCATAAGAAATGATGGGGGCTCCTTAGGGAAGGGGGTTAAATACAGGAGGAGCTAAGCAGGTAAAATAATAATATGGATAGTTGGAAAAGTCACATGGAATCATACTATTATCTATTTCCTTAAAAAATCCATAATGCCTTCAATTCAGTGGATAAATATTCATATACAATTTTAATAAACTTTTTCATCTAGTCTAATGGTGCTTCTTCCAAGAGTCAAAAATCACCTAACAAAAGCCCCTATACAAGAAATGAGAAATCCTCTTTTGTGTTGTTGGCCAGGGCTGCCTAAGAGAGTTCCAAAACATACAGCCGATTGCTGTTGCCCTTGCCTACCCCTGAGAAGTGGAAGGTAAGTCCCTATTGCTGAAGACAGCATGCACATCAGACACAAGGCTCTGAGGCCACTCAGGGAACTGGAACTGACTAGAATGCCCCCTTCCTAAGGACTAGGTTTCATGATACCAGAAAAAGTGACATATAAACTTCTGAAGGAGGGAGGGAAATAATAGTCCTACCTACCCATCAATGATGCCTATGAGTCACACCAACAACCAGCGTGGTGTGATAACCCTATGGGTACAATAGTGGCACATACATCTTGGCAGTAACCAGTTGCTCAATAATTGAATTTAAGACCTACTCAACAAGAAGGACACCATTCCTGGTACTGGAAATCTAGATGAATAGTCAGTGCTAATGACGTCATGGTTATTGGAGAAGAATCTACAACCACTAATTTACTAACCCAGCATAATGTCTGACAACAATCGAGAAACATTTATCTTTATACCCACAGATACCATTTATCTTCACCCCAATCAAGGAAACTTATCTTTGCAAGGGAGGAGAACAACTACAGAAAACCACAACTAATCAAAGTTCAGAGTTGTGAAGTGGAGTCCAGTTCCAGTAGATATATCTATGAAACATTCTTGCACCCAAGACTCAGAAAACATTGTGGAAGTAGGGGAGGAAAGATTGTAAGAGTCAGAGAATAAGGGAATTTGTTGTGAGACTGTCTCCCGGTAACATCAGCAGCTATACCTGTAAAGTTTCATCAATGTGATTGTCAAAACTTGAGCTGAACAAGGATGACACCAATGAACATGCCAAGCTGGATAGAGAAATGCTCACAATGCTTCAACCCCACACAAAGAGCTACAAGTAACTGAGTAAAGCTGGGAGCAAGAAAGTTGGTCCTCCCCAGGGAGGATTGTGTCAATTTGTTGTCCAGTGCCAAATGGTGAGCCCTGAAACATGTATCCAAGTAATGTTGTATGGAATCAACAGGTTATATTTAGGAGTATATATGTATATACAAGTAGATATATGCATACAATAAAATTAATGAAAAAAGAGGCCATAAATTGGAAGACAGCAGGGAGGGGTCTATAGGAAGGTTTGGAGGGAGGGGGAAAGGGAGAAATGCCATTAAATTACAATCTTAAAAATAAACAAACAAAGTATTTGCTGTTGTGAAAAATACTTATGGAAGCAACCAAAAGGAAGAAAAATTAATTTTGCCTTATAGTTTAAGAGGAAATACAACCCACCATGGAAGAAAGGCATGGGCAGCAAGAGGAGGCTGTGAGTATGCTGGCCATATTGCTTCTGTAATCAAGAAACAGAGACAGAGATGAATGCTGGTGTTCATAAATATGAACCCCATTTTGTTCTCGGGGCTAATTACGACCTCAGAACATAGAGTTGTGTCCTCCACATTCAGAGTGAGCTTTTTCTTCTCTACTGAACATCTCTGGAAACGACATTACGAACATACCTAGAGGTGTGTCTCCTAGGTGATTTAAAATCCAGTGAACAATAAAGAACAACCATCACATCTGATGATTTTTGACTGGATGCTAGGCATTGTGGCCTATTTAGTGTTGGACCTTTGTGTGTTCACACAAATGTACTTGAGTTCTGTTCTAAGACATTTTAAACTTATTTAATAGAAGCCTGATGTTTTTGACTTTTGCTCTGTGATTTCTTTAAACATTTATTTATTTCTTCAAGTTGCATCTCATAGTCACCTCCCTCCTCCCCCTCCCGATACCACTCTCCTACCCTCTTCCTCCTCATTCTGATTTTTTTTTAAATTTAAGGTGCATCTTTTTCCCCCCAACACCCCTTTTAGTCCAATGAAAGACTGTTTTTCTTATAGCAATAAATAAAATATAAAACAATAAGAACAATTAGGCCACAATTATGAAAATTATATGGTATAACATACATTCCCAATGACCAGTCCATATGTATTTGGCAACTAATATTAATATTCTATTATCTATCTATCTCCATGAGTTTAAAGTTATATACCTAACTCAGTTTCCATCCTAACTTGCATTACCAACTTGAAAACATCTTCTTAGACTTAAAACATCAGATGAGCACAGGGTTGCTTCATTCCATATTGTCTGTGACATTATCCTTAGCTGCTGTTTTCTCAAATCTTGAAAAAAAAAAAAGCTGTTTCTCTTATACAGTTTCTAGGTGATGCTTCATGTGGGAAAAAAATAAGTTTAGTCCCTCTTCTCCTTAGTGAAAATGGGGAATTTTAACCCTTTGTTCAATGAACTTTAAGTTGGAATTTGCACATCATAACATTTACTCTTTTAAATGCTCAGTCCAGTGGTTTTCCAGCAAATTCTCGTATTTGCACAGCCATCACCACTATTCGAGTTTAGGGTTTTGCCATCAGTCCCCAAAGATAACATGCCTATTTCTAGTCAATTTCTGTACTCACTTGCAGCCTGCATAGCTATAAATTTACACTCTACATGGAATTGCCCTTCTAAACTTAAATAAGTTGTATATGGATGTTTTGGTGCAGGTATGTCTGTGAAACCACCTGCCTGCCAGGACTCTCTTAATCCATCCTCACCATAACTGATCCCTCCTATTTCAAACCCCACACCCCATCCAGGCTCTTCTCCCTGCCCACCCATAAAGTCTGTTCTATTTCTCTTTCACAGTGAGATTCACGTGCCTCCCCCTGAGCCTTCCTTGTTACTTAACCTCTCTGAATCTGTTGATTGTAGCATGGTTATCCTTTACTTTACAGCTAATATCCATATTTAAGTGAGTACATAGCATGTTTGTCTTTCTGGGTCTGAGTTACCGAGCTCAGGATGATCTTTTCTAGTTCCATCCATTTGCTCCAAGTTTCATATCATTTGTTTTTAATAGCTAAGTAGTATTCCATTATATAAATGTACCACATTTTCATTTGCCCATTCTTTGGTTGAGAGACATCTAGGTTGTTACCAGTTTTTGGCTATTTTGAATAAAGCTTCTATGAATATATTTGAGTGAGTGTCCTTGTGGTATGGTAGAGCATTCATTGGGGGTATATGTCCAGGAATGGTATAGCTGGGTCTTGAGGTAGATTGATTCCCAATTTTCTGAGAAATAGTCACATTGATTTCCAAGGTGTCTGTACAACTTTGCTTGTACAGCAGTGGAGAAGTATTCTCCTTGTTCCACATTGTTGCCAGCATGAGTTGTCACTTGTTTTTGATCTTAGCCATTCTGGCAGGTGTAAGATGCAATCTCAGAGTATTTCCCTGATGGCTAAGGATGTTGAACATTTCTTTAAGTGTTTCTCTGTCATTTGAGATTTTTCCTGTTTAGATTTCTCTGTTTAGATCTATATCCCATTTTTAAAAATATTTATTTATTACTTTAAGTTACATCTCCATCACAGTCGCCTCTCTACATCCCTCCCAGTCCCACCCTCTCACCTTCTACCCCCTCTCCCACCTATACTACTCCTTCAGAGTGGGCTGCCCCTACATATCAGCCCCCCTCCCCAGTTCAACAGTCATATGAGGGCTAAGAGCTTCCTCTTGCACTGTGGTCCTATATGGCAACTCCATTAGGGCAAAGGGTCCCACTTACAGGTAACAAGGTCCATGTTCCTTATCCCTTTGGCATGTTGGTTATAGGATAGTTATCCTGTACATGGCTAAAATTGTATTATTTAGTTTGTTGAACTCTAATTTCTTGGGTTCTATATATATTTTGGATATCAGCCCTCTGTCAGATGTGAGGTTGGTGAGGATCTTTTCTCATTGTGTAGACTGCCATTTTGTCCTTTTGATGGTGTCCTTTGCCTTACAGAAGCTTTTTAGTTTCATGAGATGCCATTTATTAATTGTCTACCTTAGTGTCTGCATGATTGATATCCATTTCAGTATTTGTCTCCTGTGCCAATTCATTTAAGGCTATTCCCTAATTCTCTTCTATCAGGTTTAGTATATCTGGTTTTATGTTGAGGTCTCTGATCCATTTGGACTTAAGTTTTGTTCAGGGTATAGATATGGATCTGCATTCTTCTATATGCAGACATCCAGTTAGATCAGCACCATTTGTTGAAGATGCTTTCTTTTTTTTCCCATTGTATAATTTTGGATATTATTAATGGTTGTTGTGTTCTTATGCTGGTCTCTATTCATCTGGGTTTAGGGTTATTATAGGTTTAGGTACTGATTTCCAAGTTTCTTTTTGTTAAATGGATTTTTCCCCTTTGGTTTCTGTTTTCTCTCTGCTGGTCTTCTGGCCTGAGTGGCTCATGAGTCTTCATTTCAGTGGAATCTCTACTGGGGTTTTTGTGGCCTGTGTGACCTATGGGATTTTGGATGCCAACTTTCACTATTGGCACCTGTGTGGCCTCTGGGGTTCTGGGTACCTGCCTGTTCTCTGGGGTTCCTAGTATGGCATGACCTCCAGTAAAACAGAAGTCTTCTGCTGAAGTTGTGGGACAGAATATGGAACCCAGGAGAGAGGGTGTTGTTGGGCAGGCATTAAAGAGTGTTAGGGGGCAGTGAGTGGTGTCTTATCTGGGCTCCCTAATACCTGTGTGGCCTCCAGGAAAGCAGAAGTTTTCTGCAGGAGTTGTGGGTCAGAATATGGAACCCAGGGAAGGAATGCTGTTGGGGGCTATTAGGCATGATTTGTAGAGTGTCAGCAGGCAGTGTCTTACCAAGGGTCCCTGGAACAGGCCTGGCCTCCTGTAAAGCAGTGTTAAGTTGTGGGTATTTTTCACTTTCATAACAGAGTCATTGGAGTGAACATGTTAAAATTTTGATGGAGTTTGATTCAGTTTTCCAACTTTTAGGTAATATTTTTGATGCTTTATAGAACTTTATTTCAACATACTATTCATAAGAAACACACTCATATTATCTAATAGAATTCAATTATGTAAGTCATGTTTTGATATGATTAGGGATGTTATTATTTAAAGAAATGCTCAGAGTGGATTTTGTTTTTTGAACCCAGACTGATAAAGTAAAAACAAAAAGTGATAAAATAATTATATTTCCATTCTTCGAATACCAATAAGGATTAAGATCCCTTGAAATCATAACCATTTATTCTAACCTTACTTTTGCCTTTGTCAACTGGAGGGTGCTGTTGGCTCAGCATCCAAAGCACTTTTCTATCTGGGTGACTGAAATTGGATTGGTGTAAAAAATATCTCCAGAGATCAGAGTGGACTTTAGATGATGCTTAATGGATACATGGGCCTCATTATCATATTGCATAATTAGAAAGAGCATGGACCTCATTATCATATTGCATAATTAGAAAGAGCATTGCGTCAGGTTGGTTTGCGAGTTATCAATGAGAAAAGAGAACATCTTGTGATAAAACTAATTAAAAGACATGGTTATAGTCTTCAGGCTGATGTGGAAAATGCAAAGCTAGTATGAATCTGAGGAAATGCTGGTGAGTGAAAAAAGTGTTGAATTTGAAAATGGAAGACCTGGGTTAAAGACCAGGTCCAGGACTAACAAGGTGCGAGATATTGAGGAACATATAATATATATATATAAATTTCTCTTGTGTTAACTGTAAAATAAGCATAGGACCTTTATAGACCTAAATGTATATAAAACTCTAAAAACACTTCATTTTCTACACTAAGTATTTTAGGATAAGGTAAGCTGGGTTCCATTTTCATTAGAAGGTGGGAGAGGAAAGTTCCTACAAGGTTAGCTGGTTGTCCTGTCTACACAAGTGAGAGAGAATGCTCAGTTAGGCACATATAAAGTGTTTGTCATTTTGTGCTGTGGGTGTGTTTGAAGGTGGGGCAGAGATGGGCATGAGAGATTGTTGCTTCTGATTAGTAATGTTGACACTGCTGTTTGCCAGAGCCAATGGTCTCATTGTGCAAATCAAATGTGTATTTAGTGGAGGGTACCTCAGGCCAATGGCTAGTTGTAACATGATTATGAAGCAAAAGAAGTCCATATTCTGTGATAATCACTACTTTTTGCTTGGAATTTTGCTGTACCATTTTAATGAGACAGCATATACAAAAGTGCTTACAAGAGCAGCCAGAAGGTAGACCATTTATCATCATTCCTTCCCTATGCCTCCTTCTGCATAGCTATTCAACATTTGTAAACCTCTAGAAAATTCCTATGGTGTTCTGTTCAGTTAAGGTTTTCAATTAGAGTCTACTTCAGACTTTGATTCTGTTGTAAACTTTTGCTTTTACATAAAGCCTACATATTTTCCCTTTCTTCTATGATAGACTTACACATATCTATCATAACCACAGTGAATTTATTTAGAGATAAATTAATAAGTTAACTATATTTATTTACTTATTTATTATGGTGCTAAAGATTCAACCTAATGACTCACACAGACTAGGCAACTGTTCTACCACTGAGCTAATCCTTAGTCCTTCTAATGTCTGATGAATGATTATTATAAGCTATTCAATATTCTAAGGACAACGGTACAGTAAGGAACAACACAAAATTTTCTGCCTTCATGGAACTTGCATTGTAAATGTTATAATAAAAAGTAGGGAATGAGTAGTGGAATGGTATCTCCAGATTTGCTTATTCGTCTTCATTTTTGAATTGCCATATTCTGGTATTTCTGTGGGAAGCTTGTTACCCTTATCTAACTGGTGCTTTGGTGGGACAGTCTCAGACCTCATTCCAATATCTTTCTCTTTGCCAATTTGTAGACACCTGATCATGCTTGACCAATCAGGCATTCAGAAAAACTGAATACAATTGGACTGTGTTCAACTCAAAGATGGCTCTTTGACAAAGGCCATTGACTCCTGTCACCTAGAGCCTCAGGAACTCATTTGTCCTCACTTGTTTCAAAAGCCTCTTTCCTTGGCTGCTCCTTCTGGACAAAACCTTCACTATATCTCACAAGTTATTTTAAGTGTAATTTTACATTGCTTGAAATCCAGTTATTCTAACACATTAAATTTGACAAAGTGAAAAGCATTGCATTTCTTTATTTCTCAAATTCAACTCTTAGTCTTTATCCACTAGGCTGGTAAGAAATTAAATCAAAACTGTAGCAGGGATTCCCCTTTTCCTTCTATGGCTGAGAACCAGTAGCCAGTTTCTGAGGTGTCCACTGTTGCAGTCTTTTCTCTATGCAAGGGATAAGGAGACCCTTAGAAAGACTGGTTATCAGGGAGTTAAGGTTCGTCTCCTATAGCTGCAAGGTGCAAAGCTTACTGCATGTAAATCTATATTATGCCTTGGAGACTTTGTACCATCGAGCTGATTACTCTGAGGCAAAGCTTCCCTCAGACAGTTAACTTATCTGAAAGCCTCTGTTATCGTGTATGAACAGAGGGCAAACTCATGTTCATTCTCTCTTGTTCACTCACCTGTCTCCTTTAAGTGGCCCTGGATAGCTGTATTAAACTCCAGGGAACAATGAACTGATTATTTCATTTACCAATACTAAGAAATGACAAACCAGTGACTACCTGGACAGTTCCCATTTTCTCTCCATACATTCCAGCATCAGTCTTCAGCCTTTTGGTCCTGTTTCTCTGACAGACATTTATTGTAGAGCAGGGATTATGAAGGACTAACCTACCCTGTCTTGGCAGAGCTGGGCTGTCGACTTCCCTGCTACCAAGTTTTGTCCTTTTTGGACAGCAGTCTGTCTGCAGTTGAAGCAAGGAGTTTTTACATGCCAAGAGACCCTTCTTTCAGTAAGGAGAGAGCCCTCCTGCACCATTTGCGTTTCCCAGGTAGATTTGTGCTCCTTGGGAAGCATCTTTAACCTCAACATTTTCATCCTGAGAGAAAACGAAGATGGGGATGTTCTTGTCTGAGTTTTCCTCTGACTGTAGACAAAAAGAAAACCACACTCTGGACTGACAGCATTCAAGAATATTCTTGCTTTCTCGTCACTGCTTAATCAATACTTTACCAGCAGCAAGCACTGTCTTCCTTCATCTTTCAAGTAGGAACTACGTTCAGCAGCCTGATAATTAGAGGCAGCAATGTGGAGATGGATAAAATAGAGACTCTCTTTGCTCCCATCTTAACTGCATTTATTTTCTCTCCATTTTATTGCTCATTCCTTGCTCTGTGTTGGTTCAGTTCTGCTCTATTTCAGCTTGAGATATACGTGCAATACTTAATACTATGCCAGACATGTTCTGTCAAAAACATTTTCAGATCTAGTCATCAGCTAAGTCTTTTCTTCTTAGACATCCACAGTTTAGTGAGTTTAAAACACTCATCCTTCAACTTTAAACACTTCATCAAAAGAGTAATACCATAATATCTCAGAAAGGCTTACCACAATATAATATAATTATCTTCAGTGATAGGAAGGGTGTTTCCTAAAGGTAATTTAGTGACCCACCTAAGGGCATGAAAAAGCTTAGCTAAAAGTTGGACAAAAATGATCGAGTTCATGAACGAAATGGGCTGTTATGCTATTAAATGTAATTTATGTTTTTAATGTGCAGCATTACTTCATTTGCCAGGTAGGTGAGGGCTCATATTTGTGATAGATTCCAACCACTTGCTTTCCTAAAATGTCATTGATTTTTAATAAAGTCAAAACATATTTTTCTTTTCTTTTCTTTTCTCTTCTTTTTTTTTTTGGTTTTTCGAGACAAGGTTTCTCTGTGTAGCCCTGGCTGTCCTGGACTGGCTTTGTAGACCAGGCTAGCCTTGAATTCACAGAGAAGAGATCTTCCTGCCTCTACCTCCCAAGTGCTAGGATTAAAGGCGTGTACCACCCATGCCCAGCAACATATTTTTCTTTTATGTTCAAGTATTAAAGAAAATTAGTTACTCTTCTCCATAAAATCCAGATTTTTTTTGTTTGTTGTAAGAATAACAAATCTACTGAGCAGTCTAAGATGTTGTTGCTAACCTCACAGAAGCTACAGATCTTACTTTGCTCAATTAATTAATTCTTTTTTTTTTGAGACACAGTTTCTCTGTATAACCCAGGCTATCCTGGAACTCATTCTGTAGACCAGGCTGTCCCGGAACTTGGAGATTCACTGACTTTTGCCTCTCAAGTGCTGGGATAAAAGGCCTGTGCTATCACTGTCCTGCACTTTGCTTAATTTATAAAGGAGGGAAACACATGACATAAACATCAGTTAACTTTATAAAATAAATGGTGGCATTGGAATTTAAACTCAGATGCCATAACTCTGAATCTGCCATCTCCCTTTGAAAATAAGACTGCCTCTCATTTTGAAGTAGGTGTGCTGGGTTTACACACAGAAAACAGGAAGATAGACAAACTTGTTTCTGAAATAAAGTAAGTTATTTTTTTCTGGCCTGCTGTCAAGTGTACCCCATTAAGAGGTGGCAGGATTATAGTATCTGTCTTCTGTTGAGTTTTCAGAGTCTAAACCTACCCATAAAACAGTTATTGCAGGTAAGTAAGCTCATACTGAGGAACATTACACAAGTTGACCTAAAGGCAGTAAGTGTGTGTGGTAGTGATAGAGTCAGCTCTTAACACAAATTTCAAAAACACCCTGCAGGATCCCAAATGCTAACAAAAAATGACCTAGTGATAATCGTTAAAGCATGGTGAGGAAGGCTGTATTATTGACTACTGAGATACCTTTCGGGACCATCAAAGAGGTCTTGTAGTGGAAGAGAAAGACTGCGCTCAACTCTAAAACCATCATGAGCAAGTAGGAATTTTCAGTTGAGGAGCAATGTGGGGTACCATCTAGAAATCAGTAGGAAAATCTCAGGAGTAGAGAGTATTCTGGCACTCGGGACCCAAGAGGAGTCTTCTGAGGTAGGTTAGCATCACTCGATGTCACCTGGGAGATGGGGGAGAATGAGTAAGATGATCAGGTAATAAGGGTGCAGGGTTTTGGCTGAACCAAATTAGCCAGGCTCTTTCTAAATCAGGATTTTATAAGGGTGTGGACAGACAGAGATATCTTGTAGAAGATTCAGAGGGCCAACTCATGTGGGTCAGACAAAGAATCTTTGACACAAACACCATCTCTCTTTGTTGGTAGTTTAATCTCTATTCAGTTTCTAGCTCTATTGAATTTGTAGTTGACAGCCACATCCTTTGGGATCAACTGGGGATTTTGTTAAAAATTTAGAGTCCCAAATCAGCCTTTGTGTCACATGCCTGTAATCCAAGAATCTAAGAGGGTAGTATATGAGATCTCAAATTCAAGACCAGGCTGGACTACACCATGAAAAAAAAAAAAACTCATCTCAAAAAAAAAACCAAAAAAGTAGATTCCTGACTGTAATTGCTGCAATTTACATTCAGCCAAGACAATGTGTGGTTGCAGAATTTTACATTTTTAACCATCATTCTTTGTAGTTATTATGCATAGTAAGTTTTTTAACTATTGCTGCCTTTGTTAATATCGATGAGAAAGTCTGGTATGTTTGTTTTACAACATAACTGATAATGTTGTTCCCCAAATGCTCCTCATACCAACAGTGTAGCAAAAGTATAAGGCCATTAAAGTTCTGGGATGTGACTTACAATTTCTGGTTTCTGATTCGGAAGCAATGATGACAAATAGAATAATTTATGTATAGGTTGAAAGATCATGGCCTTAGGGCTGAAAGCCCTGGGGAATGATTTTTAGCCATAGCAGGAAAAAGACAGATTGAGACAAAAAAAAAAAAACCAAAAAAAACCAAAACTGTGAACTTTGCAAAACAGGTAATTCTCTGATCAGTTTATAAATTTGAACAGCACTCTTCAGCCAGCCTTTACCTCCTGTGGTTTCTATTTAGCATTTTGTAATGGTCTCTCAATTGTCAAATGATTTCCTAGTTATTTTAGGATTTCTATTTCTTTGGTACTTATCATTCAATGCCCACTGAAAAAGTGAACAATAAAAGTGATTAATTGGGAACATTTTAATGGGACAGTCCAACCCAAAGCTTTGCATTCGACTATTTGTTTAAGTGAAGAGGTTATGCCTGTAAGGTCTATTTCACTTGGCCTTTCTAAAGAGGAAAGATAGAAAAGAGAATTTCTGGTAATGATTTTCGGAAAAATTTGGGCATCAAATCCAGGGCTTTGTACAACCTAAGCAAACGTTTTCTCAGAACTACAACCCCTGCACAAAAAACAGGGTGTTGCTTGTGGGGTAGAAGTCTACAGTACACTGGTCCTCGAACAGAAAATTTTCTTAATCTATTTATAATCCACCAAGAACAAGAATTTGGGAACAATGTTATAACGTGTTTGTAAAAGTTAAAGATCACCTGAACATTGAAGTTTAAGCACAATTGGATAGCTGGGCCCTGTTTTCCTGTTTCCCGACATGGCATGGGGCTTTCCAGAGTACGTAGTTCTTGTGAAATGAGCATGTTAGGTTTAATATTTTTATTATTACAGTTTATTTACTGGGCAAATGTGCACTTCTATGTTCAGTTAGCAGTTTTAATTCCATAGAGTAGGGAGAGGAAAGTTTCCTGGTTGCTTCCCACAGAAATCATTCCAAAGACAGTGCAGTTCTGTGAACACTGAGAACCCACAGGCCTTTAGTAGCCTTATGTATCTAAGCCTCACATTGTCTTGACATCTCTGCTTTGTACCTTCCATGTAGAACCTTTTGGATTAAAGCATATGCATTTCATCAAGACTGTCTTGGTCACAAAGACTTTTAAAGCAATGTAGAGTATGTTGGAATAATTTTAGTGCGTGACAAGAGACATCTTCAGACTTAAATGTGAGGCTGCAAGATCTGTATTGTTGCCAAAATTCAAGTGAAAACTTTACTATTATTACTGTTTTTGGATTTAGGAGTCATTTAGTAGGCAAGATGCTACTTTGAAAGTATTAGACTAAAATTATGAAGAATAAGGAGATATCTGGATAAAATTCTAAGTAAAAGCTTTTATATGTAGTGTTTTTACGTTCTGAATTAGTTTCTTATTATGAAATAATGGTACCTATATTCTGAAGTATGGGTAGGCTTTTCTGTTTACCTCAAAACTAAGGTAAAAACTTGAAGGGAAGCTTGGGCTGCAGGAGTTGGTAGTTATGCTGGCCTTTTAAAGCTGAAGGTTGCCAGGTCAAGAAGGCCAAAAGCTTAAGATTCTTTATGTGGTGGGATGCTCATAACTCTGACACTAATAATGTTATATTGTTCTACAGAATTAAACTGCCCGAGGCTGAAATCAAAATTATTTATTTTTTTGGCTTAGAAAAACAACATTATAAATAACATATATGTCTTCCAACCAGTTAATGTTAACAAAACAATCCCTATTCATGGTGCCCTTGTACTTGGCAAACAGTTTTAGGAACTTGATCAAATAAATGTTAACTTGGAGTCCAGATAGGAAGAATGAAATGATGATTTGGACAGGATAAAAGTCTCTGTCTCTCTTTCTCTCTCTGTGTATGTGTGTGTGTGTGTGTGTGTGTGTGTGTGTGTGTGTGTAGGTGTGTATATGTATGTTTATGTGTGTTTGGATGTTTGTGTGTGTGTATGTGTGTGTTTGTGTGTTTATGTGTGTATGTTTGTGTGCGTATGTATGTTTATGTGTGTGTATATGTGTGTGTTTGTGTGAGTATATGTGTTTGTGTGTGTATATGTGTGAGTGTATGTGTTTGTGTGTGTATGTATGTTTATGTGTGTGTATGTGTGTTTGTGTGTGTGTGTCTGTGTGTGTGTGTGTGTGTGTGTGTGTGTGTGCATGTGCACATGAATGTGGGAACTAGAGGATGTCATCCTCCAGAACTCTGTTACTTATTTTGAGCTAGGGTTGTCCCTGGGACCTGGGACAAAGTTTTTAGGCTAGGCTGGATGTTAGGCAAGCCCAGGGATTCTCCTGTCTCTGCTTTCCTAACTCTGGGATCAAGTGTGTATGTGCCATGACTTCTGGCTTTTTTACCTAGGTTGTGGGGGTCAAATTCAGGTCCTCCTGCTTGCATGGCACATGCATTCCTGACGGAGCTGTCCCTCTACCTCCAAGACTCAGCTTTAAAGATCTCCTCTTCTGGTTGTGATTTATAAATCCTTTAGCCCAAGAACAATTTTTTGCTGTCATTGAGCTAGCATGTACAACAGTGTAAGAGCAAGAGGCCAATTAAATTGAGAAAAGCCAGAAGAGCAATTCAAAGAGAAGAAAGGCGCTTACTATGTCAGGCTTCCTTGGAGAGCTACATAACCATGAAAGACAAAGAACTGGTATCTGGCAAGACTTGCTGACATCTTCCTCACAGTGTCCTGTATAGACAGGATGCCATGGAGAACCCTATAAGCTGTGGAAAAGATGTTTAGCTTTCCAAATGCTGAGAGTTAGATAGGAGGTTGAAAAACTGAAATGTCATGAAGAAAGGCTCTTGAAGACTGCAAGACTAGCAATAGCAACAGTAAAGAGAAGCTAGCACGCCCGTGGAGTTCCCTGCAGGCTAGGCAGAGTTGTAATCATACTATGTGGATGTCACTTGTCTAGGCGTCACTGAAACCCTGATGCAGGTAAGTTCTTATTCTAATTGTACAGACCAGGCAGACTGAAGGCCATTAGACAATTTTTCTAAATTCACAAATTAAATAAATGGGTCAGGCAGGGAATGAACTAGAGAGTGAAGCTATGTTATCTCTCTTTCTCTTTCTCTCTCTCATGTATATGGCATGTGTGTTTGGTGTGCGTGTGTGTGTGTGTGTGTGTTTGGTGTGCGTGTGTGTGTGTGTCTGTGTGTGTGTGTCTGTGTGTGTGTGTGTGTGTGTATGCACACAGGAATGTGTGCACATGTGTGAAGATGTGCATGCATATGCATGTGGAGGCCAGCTATTGATGTCCATGCCTTAGTTAGGGTCACCATTGCTGTGATGAAACACCATGACCAAAGCAACTTTGGGAGGAAAGGGTTTATTTGGTGTATGCTTTCACACTACTGTAATCATGGAAGGAACTCGGGGTAGGAACTCAAATCAGGCAGGAACCTGGAAGCAGGAGCTGACACACAGAAGCCATGGAGGAATGCTGCTTAGTTACTATGGCTTGTTCAGTCTGCTTTTTACAGAATCCAGGACTACCCACTCTGGAGTAACCCCATCCTCAAAGGGCTGAGTGCTTTTACATTAATTACTAATTAAGAAGATGCCCTACAGGCTTGCTTATAGTCCAGTCATGTGAATACAATTTCTCAATTGAGGGTCCCTCTTCTCCAATGACTCTAGTTTGTGCCAAGTTGATATAAAACTATCTAGTACACTCAAATGCCCCCAACTTTCCTTTTTAGTTTTTCACTGATCCTGGAGCTTGTGGGTTCCGCTAGACTGGCTAGGCAGCAATCCTGTGTCTGGCACCCCAGAGCATGTGTCACCATGCCCAATTTTTGTATGGAGATTCAAAACCAGGACCACCTCATGCCCACATGGCAAGCCCTTTCTTGACAGCCACATCCCCAGATCAAGTCTCTTAAGATATGTATGGATCAATTAATATTTTGCTCATCTACATTTATAGCAGTGGACACAGTAGAGCAGGTTTAATATCGACTCTTGATAAAGCAAGTGCTGATTAAAAAAATGAATGACTTTATTTTCTAGCTTGCAATTTGGGGCCTTCTTGGGTGGTCTTTATACATCTACTTGTAGAAGAAAGCTCAGGGATCTCGTGATAGATAAGGGCTTGGTCAGGGAGAGTGATGGATGGATTATTAATAAACACAGGAACCTGTCTCATTCCAGGAAGTAATCATTCATTCCTCTGGTTCTTCGAGGAGAGCTGTTGAAGAACAGGAAACTACCCTTTAACATTTTCTCCCCCTGGTTTGATCAGATGGCAAACTGTTCAATTAGGTCTGTGTCCTTTGCTGTCTTTTTCTAGCTGCTCCTTGATTAGTGAAAGTGTAATTTGAGTGGTAGAGCCACCTAGGATGTTCCTGCCACATGTTCTGATGAGTCAGCATGCTGCTGTTGTCACACAGCCTCTTAAAAGAAGCATCGTGATACCCTGCAGGGGAATAAGCAATGTTTTGATTGCAAATAGACTGTTCATGGAGGGGCTGCCCATGGTTACACATGTTGTGTAGGCACGCAGCCATCCTGGGAGTGATTGATAGATACTCTGTTCTCTCCAGGTGTGCTTTCCCTTGTGCTGGGGAAGAAATGAAGGGCACCTTTGGAAGAGGAGGGACCATGGTGATCATTTCATCTCTCTTCTGCTCAATGTACACTCGATCTTGAAGGATATATGAATGCCCACTCTTGTAGCCACTACCCTAGACCATCAGTCCACATCATAGGGTGAATTTGTACATTTCTGGTACTGTTTCACAATGACAATGATTGACTTTGGTATATGCCATCCTTTGTTTTTTTGCATTGCACAAATTTATTCCATAAAATTCTTCATAGCACTTATATACTTAAAATCTAGGATATTTGCAAAAGGTTCTATGTTGTGCTCAGTTTTACAATATATATTATATATATAATATATATTGTAAAACTGTAATACACACACACACACACACACACACACACACACACACACACACACACAATAGTGATCACCAGGATTTGTTACATCTCCACCTCCTAGATGAGAAGTAGGGTCAAGCCCTGGCGACCAAAGCCTGAGACTCTATTTACAAACGTGGAGGACAGTCAGAACAGAAAGAGCCTAGGAATTATTAGGAGGGAGTACAGGGCCCTTTTCCTCTGGGACCGGGCAGATCCATCCCTGAGGGACAGCAGGATCACACTGCCCAGCTCACACCTAAGTGGTGGCACAGCATAGACACCAAGGGATTCAAGTGTCTCCAGACACCAGATCCTCAATTAACATTGAAACATCCAACAGTTCTTAGACCTAGAACATCCTTTTAATTCCTGAAGAACTTAAAATTTAACTGTGAGACTATAACTATCTAGTCTTTAACCACATCAGAGACCTGAGAAGGATAAACATATCTGATAAACAGGAAGTGCAGAGCAAGCGGCTTCCAAAACGAAAAAATGACAGACAGAGGCTGCCTGGACAGTCCCCACTTTCTCTCCATACATTAGAGCATCTATCTTCAGCATCTTCAGCCTCTTGACCCAGTATCTCTGGCAGACATTAGTTGTAAAGCAGGAAACTGAGTTAGGTATAGAACTTCAAACTCATGAAGATAGATAGATAATAGTATATTAATATTAGTTGACAAACATGAATGGACTTGACATTGGGAATGTATATTATACCTTATAATTTTCATAATTGTGACCTAATTATTAAAAGAAAGAATTATGAGTTCTGGGTGAAGGGGGAGAGGATAGGATGTTGGGACCAGGAGGGGTGGAGGGAGGGGACTGTGATGGAGATGTAACTTGAAGTAATAAATAAACATTAAAAAAAAGTAAAAAAAAAAAAAACAACAAAAAAGCATCTAGCCCATTCAAACACTGTGCTGTTAAGACCCAGAGCCCTCCCACCCCTTTTTTAGCTTGAAAGTATCTGAGAAGGATCAGGCAGTGACATTTAAGTGGGAGCTGTCACCTGCACATACCGAGAGGACGATCATATTGGCTTTTGAACTTACAGTTGTAGCTCATGGTATGGAAGAGAAAGTGTATTTTTCCATCATTGAACTTGTTTTAGTTCTCTCTTTGCCCGGTTGGCTGAAAATAGTCACTCTTGTTAGTGTGGCTTGATTTAGTCATTTTCATTTGTTCAGTCATGTACGTGCTAAGATCTCTTTTTTGTCCTTTGACAATCTTTACAGGAGACACACGTTGTCAGGTAGATTGCACAGCACACTGGCATTTGGGAAATTGGGTTTTTGTTTGTTTATTTTTACCTCCTCTGTATTTTTCTGACTTTATTGAACTATAGAACTTCTCTTGCATACTTTGAGCTTCAGAGGCAGCATCTGGAGGTGTCTTTTGTGCACGTGAACTTGGCTAGGTCTGGGGTAGATGTCTATACCACACCTCACTCCCAAACTCTGGCTGTCTTTTGTAGAAACACCCTCTGAATACTCTCTTGGTTTTTCTTGAGGGGGTTCGGGAAGAGGTGATTGCTTTTGCTGTAGAAAGTGAACTCTGGACCTCCAAGAAGCATCCCCAAACTCATCTTGTCAGGACTTTCTTAGCTCTTGTGTTGGCTTTCCTGCTACATTGTTCTGAAGCCATGGTGGATGGGCGGTTTTCCTAAGAGGCTGCAATGGTTTCTGGGTATACTTTCAGAAACAAGGCATTTAATTAAATTATTACTTAGTATTTAGATTATGATTAATGATTTGGTGGCTGTTAATCCTTAAACCACCATTATAAAAGAATACACACAGACACCACATGGATTTTAACAAGCCTTGGCCTGAATTGTGCAATCCTAGCCCATCTAAACTAACTCATAACTTTATTACCCAAATATGACCCCATATATACATATGTCCCTTTGAACTGCTATTCTCCACGCTATGCTGATGTTCCAGGCCACATGGAATGATCTTCTTTTGTCTACCCCATGGCATAAGTCCTCCTTCTTCCTGTTCTTGGCTTCTTCTTTTTCCCAAAATGTTCTCTGTCTCAGAAGCCTTCGCACCTTAGTCCTGCCTACCTCTGTCTTTGCCCAGTCTCCAGGCCTTAGCATTTATTTAACCAATCAGAGACAATGTAAGTAACAGACAGGAATCAGGAGCAACAATTAACATTAGAATGCTTAACACCACCCCATCAGGCAATTAGATCCCCTAAGTGTTTGACTGATCTTCAAAGCTGGAAAGGGCAAATGTGTGTAAGGCAGTCAGTTTCTGTCCCCATTAACTGCTCCAATATGGCCAACCTCTTTAGCAGAGACCCACTTCCTGCAGCCTCTCTCTGCAAAGGCTTTTATGAAGTTTTTAGTGCTGGACTAAACCTCTTCTTCTTCTTGCTTCAAGTGGAATTTACAAACCCATTTTCTTATAAAAATACCTGAAACTCTTGCTTTTTATATTTTTATCTTAGTCATTGACTTTAGAGAGCCAGATTTTAATATCAAAGCTGTGTGACACAACAATATGACTCTCTGCTGTATTTATTCTCTTCAGGATATAAGTGTGGTTGAGATTTCATTCAGTGAGAAGATTAGGAAAGATGACACTCAACTAGGACTAAAACACATTTGTTACTCTTTCAAAAAGAGCATCTGGCTATAAAGACTTCATCTTTTTTTTCTTACTGCACACACTTAATAAAAATAGTTGAGTCTCTTCTCTTTTTCCCTTTCCGTGTATGTGTGTGTGTGTGTCAGTCTGTCTGTGTGTGTGTGTCTGTCTGTTTGTCTGTGTGTGTATCTGTCTGTGTGTGTGTGTGTGTCTGTCTCTGTGTGTGTGTATGTGTGTGTCTGTCTGTGTGTCTCTGTGTCTGTGTGTGTATATATGTGTGTGTCTCTGTGTCTGTGTGTGTGTGTCTGTATGTGTGTGTGTCTGTCTGTCTGTTTGCCTGTGTGTGTGTATCTGTCCTTGTGTGTGTCTGTCTGTGTGTGTATGTATGTGTGTGTGTCTATGTGTGTGTATGTGTCTGACTGTGTGTGGGTCTATGTGTGTGTATGTGTGTCTGTCTGTGTGTGTGTGTCTGTCTGTCTGTGTGTCTGTCTATGTGTGTGTGTCTGTGTGTGTGTGGTGTGTGTCTGTCTATCTGTGTATATGTATGTGTCTGTGTGTGTGCCTGTCTGTCTGTGTGTGTATGTATTTGTGTGTGTCTGTCTGTCTGTGTCTGTGTGTCTATCTTCTATAGCTTTTCATCTTAATCCCTTGAGACAGAGTTCCTCAATGAATCTGGAGCCCATCATCTTTTGATTAGATTGGCAGCCAATAAGTCCTGGCAATCCTCCTTCCGTTGTGCCCCAAGCACTGGGGTTACAGGCATGCTCATGGACTGTCCCAGTGTTTTTTACATGGCGACTGGGGTGCCAAAGTCAGCTTTTCATAGCTGAGAAGAGAGTGCTCTAGCCCACTGGAATCCCAGCCCTGATTTCCATTTCTTGCTGACATTGGAACTTCTTTAGTATTGACTTAACTCTATTTCCTAAGTCAGATTGGCTACCCTGCTATAGACCATTTAGGGGACAAGCCTGTGTCTGCTGAAGCTGTATTGTCTTCGCCAGTGTAATTCTGTGTCCGTCCTGAACGAAGTTACCAAATACATCTTGAATATTCCATGAAGGACAATTCCCACACAAGGGTTTTATGTGCACACAGTTTTTGAAAACTTCATATAACCTTCAGATTTGAAAAAAATTCATTCTTTAAAACTAAGAGTCTCAATTAATTTAAAAATACCTATCTATAGATTCTGGGTTAAATAGTGTTTTGATACAAGTTCAGTGAAGTAACAATCCCCAAGGAGGACTAGAACCAAATTATGAGTATCTTCTGTCATAATACTTTTGTAGCAAGTAAATTAATTTACTGAATAGATCTTATATCCATCAACAGAGAAATGAGAGTAAAGGAGAAAAACCACAAAAACAAGTTACTGGCTGGGAACCTTGACTGATTTTTGGATTACTTTGGAAACTAAAGCTAAGTTACATAAGGAAAATGACACAGGAAGAGAAGCACTTACAAGGCTACCTCTCTGTTTCATCATTCCGTGGTTTAAAATGATGGCAGTTGAAAGTGTGATAAATTTAAATCATATTGATGAGCACACCAGAAACCCAGAAAACTCCAATGTTCACTATTCTCTCTAATGATACCAGGAGCATTTTGATGGGAATTTCTTCAGATTTTGACCTTTGAAATGCTGATAAGCTGCCAAGGTGTTTTATCTATTATCTAAAAGTGAACTATCAGTTTTGGATTTTTATTTCCTCAAGTCCCTAAAGGTTCAATTACAGTACTTTGCTAAGGAGTTAATTTTCAAACCAATGAGTGGTAAGAAGGGCTTGTATTAAGAGAAAACAAAAGCAATTATAACTGATAAAAATCTTTCCATGTGAATATATTTCTTTTACATTTTCTATGTATTCTGGAGGAATGGCATTTCCTAGTTCATTCTGGCTGGGATGATGGGTAAAGGCTTGGTGTTCAGGCTGGTGAGCCCCTTGTAAAAGGAACTGTTATATTCAACCAATACTGTCTTCCACACATACACAACACAAATAACACCTGCCAGAGCAGCACCCTGAAGCCCTGAGTGTTGGCCCATCCCAAAGTTTTCTAGGTGTTACAGTGTCATTGTTCAATTACAGTCTTAATCACATATGATACCTTGATTCAAAGGCGTGTTGTCTATGTCACCAACTTGTGGTAAGCTGCCACGCTTCCCTAAACAGTGTGGCATTTTATATTATATGGAAATTATTAAACAACTGTGATTATTTTAGAGTCAGAAGTGCTATGATTCATCAGCTACTGTTTGCAGATGATGTGCTCATGCTGAGTCTGGCCTTGCATGGAGACTAACACAATTCACCTGCCTATCAAACACCTGCTGATTTCTCTTCCATGCTGTTCTCCAGAACTACTCATCTTTTCTGACTGAAAGAAAAACACTATGTATCTTTCTGTCTATCTATCTATCTATCTATCTATCTATCTATCTATCTATCATCTATCTATCTCCTATCTATCCACCCACCCACTCATCTATCCATCCACCATTTACATATGTATGTATGTATGTATCAATCGATTTATCTGATCTATCATTTATCTATCTATATATCACCTATCTAATCTATTATCTATCTATCTATCTATCTGTAATCTATCATCTACTTATAAGCTCTATCTATCTATGTATCTATCTGACATTTATCATTTATCTACCATCTACCTATGTATTATATCATCTACATTACTATCTCCATCTATCTGTCTATCTATCTATCATCATCATCATCATCATCTATTATCTGCATATCTATCATCTATCTATTATCTATCATCTTCTATCTATGGTCTTTCTATTATCTACATATCTATCTACCTACCTATCTATCATCTACCTATCAATTCTATGATCTATTTCTCTTCTGTGTCTTCTCGCTATATAGACCAGATACAATGTTGAAATCCAAATACATAAGCTACTTAGGTGACCTTTTTCCACAATAAGCAATGTATTTTTCCCATTTAATATGAATTCTTTGGTCTTCCTGTTTTGAGAGATGGTGCTATCATTCATTATCTTTCACCCATTAGCCATTTTTCTTTGTGTCAGGACTTAAAACAGGAATAAGGATGATGTAATTATATAATAAAATTACTTTTACAATTAGTAAGGTGATATTTTTAAAGTTTCTTTCTTGTTCTAATATACCACTTACATTTTAAAGGCATTATGAGTTTTTCTTCATTAATTAATTTATTTGTTTATTTTACATTTCAGTTGCAAACCCCCCCCTCCTCTCCTTCCTGTCCCACTCTCCCACCCACTTCCCCCATACTCTCTGTGCCTGGTACCAACCTGCTCTGGCACATCAAACTGCATAAGGACTAAGTGCCTGCTCTTCCACCAAGGCAAGACAAGGCAGCTTTGCTCATAAAATGGGGTCCAGAGACCAAGTCAGAGATATTCGCTGCTCCAATTGTTAGGGGATCCACTTGAAGACCAAGCAGCCCATCAGCTTCATACGTGTAGTGGGCCTAGGACCAGTCCATGCAAGTAAGTTCTTTGGTTGGTGGCTCAGTCTCTTTAAGCCCCCCACTGTCTGGATAATTGGCTATAGAGGTCTTCTTGTGGTGTTCTTGACTCCTTCAGATCCCTCAAACCTTCCCCTAACTCTTCCTCAAGACTCCCTCAGTTCCACCTAATGTTTGGCTGTGGGTCTCTGTATCTGTTTCCATTATCTGCTGGATGAAGCCTCTCAGATGGCAGTTATATTAGGTTCCTGTCCAGTTCCCTTTCTCCATCTACTTACAATGACTTTTATTTCCCCTACTTCGAGGGATTCAAGCATTATCCCTTGAGCCTTCCTTGTTACTTGTTTCTTTGGGTTTGTGGGTCTATTTTATCCAATATTAGTCAAATTACTAGTACATTGCTATATTCTTAATATGGATTAAGTTATCAGAATGGAGGTTAAAAATATGCCTATGAAACTGTAATACCTCCAAATACCGATAAAAGCATCATGATCAACTTTATAACATTCTTTTAGATTTTTTTTGTCCTAGTCATTTACAGATAAAATTATTGAAGAGTAGATAGCTAGAGTCTCATAGTTAAATTTTGAGTTGTTTAGGAATTAAGAGGGTGTTCTGGATCTAGGAAGATGTTTTTAAAACTGTGATGCAAGTTAGGATGAAAGCTGAGTTAGATATACAACTTTAAAATCATGGAGATGGTTGGATAGTAGAATGTTAAAGTCAGGTGCCAAATACGTATGGACTGGACACTGGGAATGTATGCTAAGCTTTATAATTTTCATAATTGTGACCTAATTATTTCTGTTGTTTTGTATTGTATTTATTGTTATAGAAGAAAGAACCATTTGTTGTTGAACTGAAAGGGGAGCTGTTGGGGGGGAAGAAGATATACCTTAAACTTAAAAAAAAAAGGGAAAAGGATGGGGGATTAAGGGGAAAGAGGGTGGGAGGGTGGAACCAGAGGTGGGAGTAGGGAAGGGATTGTGATTGAGATGTAACTTGAAGAAAAAAAATTCGGGCATGTATCTGCATGCTTTACTAATGTTATACTGCACACATGGCTCACTATAATTGCTTGTTTTTTTTTCTTTAACTCATGAATGTGGCTTAGAGCTTGTTCCATTCAAGCCCCATCATAAATACTTAGGGAAATAAGTATTTATTTCTCAAATACTTTGAGAAGACAACTGAGTCTGCTTCAGTTCCCTCATATGCGTAATAGGAACAACAATAACATCCATCTTGTTGAATTATTGAAGCATGATACTAGTTAATATCTATGAAATCCTCAGAAGAGAGCTGCCATGCAGTAATGCTGTGATATATATATATATATATATATATATATATATATGTTTTTTTGTTTTGTTTCTTGGGCTTTTTTTTTTTTGCCTAGAAATATCTCTATTGATTACTTTGAAGCAATGATTGGAATTCCCCAGCAGTCAGCTCAAATGTGCAAAGAAGATGGAGATTTTTAAATAATTAATCTGATCTATTTCATCAACTAAAAGCACATCTTTCAATTAATGTGCTAAATTCCCTTCTTAGGTGCAGTGCTGCGGTCCAAGTAATCTGTTTAGGTAACTGGCTTCCCATTCCAATTCAAGACGGTTGTTAAGCTCATGTGATTGAGTGGTAGAGAAGGGAAAGGTGCCGGGGACCAGTGGTGTCCTCTGTATTAACCATGATTTCTACAGAGGAATGAGCTGTTGGAAGCCCTGTATTGGTCCTCAATGAGTTGTTTGTTTCTCAGTCTGTTCTTTGGGGGTAATACTGGATATGGTTTAGCTGTGTGCTACTTGTGTGTGTTTGATGTAATCTACCTCCAGGAGTCATTTAGAATCTGGAGCTCAGGCCTGTTATTTCTTCTTATTCTGTCAGAACCTCTCAGTTGTGACACCGAGGACTCGGAAAATTCTGGGACCCCCATTGTTTCTAGGCCCTGGGATACCATGGGCTTCAATCTCCACTGCTGATGACTTCTGGCTGTTCTTTTCCATCTTTGAACGGTGGTCCTTGTTTGGGACTCAGAAGTGTAAATAAATGAACTGATCTAATTCTTCTGTTCCTGTCTTCATCTCCTCTCAGTACCCAGAAGTGGGAAATCGGGGTCATTGCTTCCTTTATACCACACCTCCTCCTACCTTCTGCTCTAACATCTTGCAATGGTGATAGGAAGCAAATAACTAGACTCTTAGTGATACGAAAGAAAACTATATCATCTGAATTTTCTAGGCTGGGTCACAAGAAATTAATAACATCTAAATTACAAAAAGTCCTTTTCCCTGGAGATATCTGATTATTTAGAACTACTGTCTTCTTGGTGAAATGCCTTTGGCAAACTAGAAGAGCAACATAAACTGTTTTAATCCTGTTTTTCAATGTTGATAACTCTAAACTAGTTCAAATAAATGAGAATGTAGGTACAGAAGACCAGTAAGGCTAATTTCAAAACAGAGAACATTGATACATTTAAATGTTATTTGCATGGTTTTATTCATGGCACAAGGCATATTCATATTGTATATACATTTATAATTTTGTGCACACATTTTCTGTATCTAAGTTACATATTGCGAGGCATAATTACATTTGCAAGGATATACACATTTTATATTTTACTGTATAATGACAAATTGCACTAGACTATTTTTTATTACATTTTATTTGTGTGTGTGTGTGTGTGTGTGTGTGTGTGTGTATGTGTAAGTCTGTTACACATGTGGAGGTAAGATGACAACTGTGGGCTTCTGTTCTCATTATATGGGGTCCAAGGGTCAAATTCTGGTCTTCAGGCTTGGCTGAAGGAGCCTTGACAGGACAAACCCGCTCTCCAGCTGTGCTAAACTACTTTTTGATACTCCTTGCTAATATTAGACAAATATATAGACATTTCATGTACTCTATTAGAAGTCTTCATATAACAACCCTCCACAGCTATGATCATCATTCCCATTCTACATGTGAACAACAGAGTTCTAAAGAGTTAAAGCAACTTGATAATGGCTAGTTTTGGAACCTTTTCAAATCAAGCATACGACTTCTATTAATTCTTTTTCATGCTTGAAACATGTTTGCATTTTGAGCAAAATTCTTTAGTGTTGACTCATTGTTTTCCTCACATTTTTATAATCTAGGATAAAAGTAGAAATCATGTAAATGATGGACATATGATGCTATGTCCTTTGATAGCTCAGTTTAAATAGCTGTTTAATGGTCAAGGGCAGACTTCTGGCTTCATGTCTTTTTGGCCCACAGCTATAAAGTACACAGGGAAGAGGCACAAAACCCAGTTGTGTTGGGTGTGAGATCAGCTTTAGCACTAGGGACAGCGCGGCCCCAGGCATTGCCCTAAGACTCAAATCATCAGGGGTACCCTCTGTCCACAGGGACCAATATTGTTCCAAGTCAGCCTCAAGTACGACTACAGACTACAGGCATTTTTACTGAGACTGACATAAGCCAATTCTTCAGGCCAAAAACAGAGAAAAACGCTCTGAGCTGAGATATGATATTTTAAAAAATCTCTCTTTTTGAGTCTGTTGCCTGGCCAATCAAGCTTCTCCAGGAGTAAATTGTGAGCTAATGAAATGCATGTACTGTAGCCCGGAGTGTCCTATTTGCAGCACTGGCTCCAGCCCGAGGCACATCTCTGGCTGCTCTGTTCTATCTATAAGTTACAGCCGTGGCCTCCTCCACAAGCAGTACACTCTGTTCAGCAGCTGCAACTCGTTATCGGCTTTATCCGGAATAACAAACAGAACAAACACGTTTTGCAAGGGTTTCCCCCCCCCCCCCCCACTTTATGTAGAGAAGGGAGAATGAAGCAATCAGTGAAATGCTGATTGATCAGTGGTGCTGGCTTAGAGAAGTCCAAGGCCACATTGGTACCATCAACCCTGTAAAAAGAAAACAAACCAAAAATTGCTCTTAGAATTTTATTTAAACTAATATTTCTGTGAAGTTCAATTTTGCCCAAAGGAAGAAAAGAAAAAAAAGTTGCTCCGTGGATTATAATTTTCTCATGTAGATTGCCTTGTAATGTCATGGTGGCTTTTTTTTTTTTTTTTAAATAAGCAGAAATCACAGTATTTGGTCAGTGTTGGCTGATGATAGAGAGGTGGAATTTCGTGAAACAAACTGTATGGTGAAAACAGTCAGTAAAACAGCTTATGTCCCACCGACTCCCACAGGCACACGCAGACGTATCTTTATCAGCAATGGAGTCATTGGTTTATCTGCCCAACATTCAGAAACATCAGTGTAATATCTCATGTGAGGCTCCATTAAATCTATTTTAGATACAAGGCTTTGCAAAATACAAAGTCAAGTTATACACTTCCAAAAGGAATTAATGTGACGAGAACAGGAACGGCAACAGAACACCTATTCAAAAAGGGAGATGTAGGCAAAAAGAAAGGGGTAAAATTGTCTCAGAAGTTAAGAGTGAAATCCAGCAGAGCAGACATTACATCCATCAGGCTCAAGGCTGAGAGCACTGTGGTGAAAAGTATATCTCCAGGCCCTTGGGAAAGCCCTGCCCTTTATAGCTTTGCTGGTGGCAGTGTTCCGTGACTCTAGCCTGTAGTAGGTTGTGGATGGGTCTCTCATTCTAGGGTCCCCACAGTCATGGTTCTACTATGCATGAGCTCACTGGGGACCCCCTGAAGGGTCTTTGATCCCATGGTAAGCTTCTGCCTGCCCACCCAGACTTTCCTTTGAAGTTAAAATGCAGGCTGTCATGCCCCCACAATTCTTGCTTTCTTCAACCTGTAAAATCTGTACTAACTGGATACCACCTTGGTCTATCACTCAACCAGTGCCTGGGCCTGTTGGAACTGTGGAACAGCTAGTGGAAAAACCATGAGGTGTATGCATCCTGAGGTAGCTCTGGGCTGTGAGTCCATGGAGGATGCATGAGAGCCATTTCCAGTCACAGTTGTGCCATGGACCTGGTATTGAAGTGGAACCCTTGAAAATTTCTGAGAAGACTTGAGGTCTTTTACAGTTGTGCTAGAGGTTAGATAATGACTGCTTTTTTTCTCACATCTATTTATTTATTTATTTAATAATTTATTTTTTATTTCTTCAAGTTACATCTCAATCACAATCCCCTCCCTACTCCCCCTTCCTGTCCCACCCTTCCACCCTCTTCTCCCTCAACCCCCCATCCTCTACCTTTTTTTTTTTAAGTTTAAGGTATATCTTTTTCCACCAACAGCTCCCCCTTTCAGCCCAACAAATAGTTCTTTCTCTCATAACAATAAATACAATACAAAACAACAGAAATAAATAGGTCACAATTATGAGAGTTATATGGCTTGGCTTAGCATACATTCCCAATGTCCAGTCCATGCACATTTGGCACTTGACTTTAGCATTCTACTATCTAACCATCTCCATGAGTTTAAAGTTCTAAATCTAATTCAGCTTTCATACTATCTTGCCTAACTGTGCTAATTTCTTTAGCACACAGGTTGCTGAAATGACCATGGTTTGATTCTTCAGGATATGCCATTTTTTTTCTCTTTCCCTAGTTAGGCTGTGAAAATTTTAAATGTTTCTCCTCTGTTTTCTCTTGCTTCTGGAGCTTCCTACCAGTCTAACTAAGCATGATCAATAATACCCATGTTGATACCCAAGTGCTTTTTTTTTTTTTACCAATTCTGTTGGAAAAAGTACTCTATTGGTTTCAAGTCTGGCCTTCTACCGAGTCTTTGGCATGGGTACAATGCAGTCAAGTTATTTCACAGTAAGGCTAGCCTTTTCCTCGGTTTTCAATAGGATCCTCATTTCTATGAACTGAGCTCAGTTCCTAGGTCTCTATCTTCTGGGTGGTCCACCCAGAATCCCTGTATTGCCTTTTCTAGTCCTCTCTTCTAGACTCTTCCAACTACTAGCCACAGCAGATTCCAGATCTTTCAGGCATGGTAACACTGATGACTTCACTGCTCAGGGCCTATCTTCTAAATAACTTAGTTTGCTGTTACTGTAGTGAAATACCCAAGACTGAGTACTTTATTCTAAAAGAAGGTTATTTGGCTCATAGTTTTAGTGGTTGGAGGACATGGTACTGGCATTGGCTCTGGTGATATTTCCATAGTGGTTGGCATCACAGAGGGATCCAGAGTGGGAACGCATGGTAAGACAGTTAACCAGAGCTGAGGTGGGGCTGGAAGCATCGCTCCTAAGTGTCGCTTTTTAGAGGCCTCGCTGCTTCCTGACATTGCATTATCGGGGACCCGCTTCAAGCATGTAAACCTTTGGGGGATATACTCAAACCATGTCTGAAATTAGCACCCTAACTTACTTATATTTGTTAGTACCCACGGGAGGTATGAGAGCATGCCAATGTGTTTCACCTTTGTATAATGGGATATCTGGTGTATAGTAAAGGCTACGCACTTCCTGACTGAATGAATGGTTGGATGAATGGAAGATGAGAATGAATGAATTAAACAAACAAATTAAGGGATCAAAAATATTTATCTTTACTGATTATTCCTTATCAGGTCTATGAAAGAATTCAGCATAGATTGTACCAGTTGAGGGTTTATCAAATTGGTTTTTCTTGGGTTGGGGATACAGCTCCAAGGTAAAAGCATCTAGCATACACAAGGTATCAGATTCAATTCTTACCAATTCCAAAAATTGGTGTTCCTTTGGTGGTTTCTCCTGAACTCACAGAATGTGATAGACATTATCTTTGTAGTTTATCTACTTCTGACACTTTTGTTTCATGGATTTGTTCAGATTTCAGACAAATTAGGCTCTCTGGTGATGGATTGACTTGGCTAAGAAGAGAATAAAGTCATGAGAGAGCCAGGGGTAGAGCTAACCTCTACTTTTTGATTAGCATAATATGCTCACTTGTGATTAGTCAAAGAAAGCATCTAGGGGATGACTTTATATTATATTTGTGACACTGGTTCTCAACTCTAAAATGTACAACTGCAGTTGTTCCTCTGCACACCCTCATCTGGTGAGGCCACCATTAGGCCACATATTCTTTCTGCATCATCACTGAGTTATCCTTACCATTATTGTTATCTTTCTCAGTTTTCTCAGGAGAAGGTGATATCTATCATCTAACTATTGTCTGTCTATCTATCTATCTATCTATCTATCTATCTATCTATCTATCTATCTA